>VYYI01001611.1:0-18472 GCA_021029175.1 Bilobella aurantiaca
ATTTTTTAAATGAAAGAAACTTAAATTTAAATTTATAGGAAATCTTCGGTAGCCGGGAGACTTCCAGAAAAAGTATTTCGATCCCGCGAGTCACCGTTGACTGAGTTATTAGAAGTCCCTCACTTCAAGTCCATTCATCACATCTTCATTGCCACGCTCTCCTTGTTCATGATACACACCCTGGTCATTGACCTCCTACAGACTGGCAAGTAAGGTCAAGGTTTTAGAAATTTTGAAAAAATTCCATTTTAAGTTTTAAATTAAAATTTGAAAATTCTCAGAGTTGATTTCGGCGTGGACATGCTTCTTTGGGCATTTGGGGACAAACAAACCTTCTTTCTCATTTGCTTCTCAATGAATCTTGTAACAATGTTTGTGGTCTACCCTTCATTTTACTTCTGGGCTAATTATCGCCAAGACTTAACAACAGGTAGCAATTAATCCTCCAAAATAATGGTTTCAATGCAAATTTTTCCTTAATTTTTGCAGAGATAAAGAGGAAGTTTGACCTTGGAGCAGGCATAGCTTTCTTACTTTTTCTTACTTCCTTCATATTTGTGCCAATGGGAATATTGATAAAGAATCCGCTTCCACCTGCCTCGGGAGCGGCGGTTACAATGGAGCAGGTGTGTCCGAAACAATTTTAAATTCAAAAATGCATTTAAAAAACACTAAATTATTCTAATTTATTAAAAAAAAGTGTCGTCTTCTCATGAAAATCTATGCATTTGTGAGAAGTGCTGCACCACGAGTGATCGCAGAAACAGCGGATAGTAAAGAGACATCTTCTGACGACGCTGCATCTGCGGCAATTTCTTCAGCGCATGTAACTGGAGACTCACTGCGTCGACGTGTTTTGGAGACAAAGTCACAAAATGGTACAAACAGAACGCAGTTACGCGAAAAACGCCAATCATGGATCAATTGGAACGACGATGAGTCGGTTGGATGTCCTGGATTTTCAAAATATATTTATTTCCTGTTTGCACCTACTCTTGTATACAAGGATTCATACCCAATGTAACGTCTACATAATTATTTATGAAATCTGAAACAAGATTTTGACATTCTTCATAAATGCATACAATTTTGACAGGCGGAGTTCAATTCGCTGGGATTATGTTTGCTGGAACTTTGCACAGTGCATTGGGTGCATTGTTTATGCAAATTTCATTTTGTCGAGATTTAGCACTGCCTTTTTCTCAGATTTTGGCAAGCAAGGTCACACGATGAACTTGACACAACTGACGCATGCGCTATTTTCCATGATGCTCCCCGGCATCATGTGTCTTATGCTGTCATTCTTCCTAATACTTCACGCCTGGCAGAATGCATTTGCAGAAATGCTATGTTTTGGAGACAGGCTTTTCTATAAGGTTAATATTAAGAATTCATATATTTACTTGTACTTTAAATTTGTTTAATTGTATTTTTTAATGCAGGATTGGTGGAATTGCTCATCATTTGCTACTTACTATAAAACATGGAACTTAATTGTCCACGACTGGCTCTACACTTATGTTTTCAAGGTAATTTATTGTGTCACGTTTATTTTGAGTTTGAAGTAATGTTTCACTATTAATTACTTTGTCACCAAAGGACGCTACGGAATTCGGCCTTTCAAAGATTTGGCGACCACTTCCAACAACACTCGTCTTTGGCATTTCTTCTTTATTTCATGAATACATTCTATGCTTTTCCTTTAATTTCTTCTTTCCCGTGCTCCTCACCCTATTTGGCGGCTTCGGATTTGCGCTAATTTTTGTTAAGGGCGGAAAGAGTGCATTTGGAAACATTTTGATGTGGATGGCACTGATTTCTGGAACGGGTATCATCCTGACCCTCTATATGATGGAATATTATGCAAGACTTAACTGTCCGCCAGCAGAGGTAATGCATTGCAAAAAACTACTTGTCCTGATTTATTTTTTGAAGTTTGGAATTTTTCCTTTTATACATTTCAGAGTTTCGATTTCTTTAAACCAAGGGCCTTGACCTGTGGTGCCATTTCACTGTCACTGTCTTAAATGCAAAATAAGTGTAAAAAATACCTGCCAATTCTCAAAAGATTTAGAAAATGTATGAACAATCGTACTCTACTTTTTGTGCAATGAAATGAACATTTTAGACTTATTGTGATAGATACATTCGTAATTGCTCATTTGTTTACGCTTTAGGCTAGAATAATTTTTCATTTAAACGTAGTTATAAGAGGTTCTCCGATATTATGAATATTTATTAAAATTTTGAAAGATAAGAAATAAAATAAATTTTAGTACGATTAGCCTCGTATGATTATTCAGACGAAGTAATATTTAATTAATGGTATACTTAAATACGACGTTTTCTATTTGCTATAATTACATCATGTATTCATTCGCATCTATTATGCTTACTTACGACTAGACCTAATGATGATGCACATTCAATCTCAAAATCTGAAAGTCAGAGATATGTTTAACAGGTATTGTGACAAGTGACTTGTTTTGCTTTGGGTATTTGTCATTACTATTTTCGTAATTAGGAAGGACTTTTATACCGTAAAACAATCGAGTATTCACATTGACAATCCTACAAACGGCTTCGACATATAACATTGGACTAACTGTATTCGATGCGATTTTTTTTACAGCTATTCACTTATTCCTCAAGAAAGTCAGCCAGTCAAGTGACATAAATGATTATGAGTGCCGCGACTTTCTACTTACTTGTAGGTCAACTGCTAATAAAGCTGTTTCTAGTGAATTGCAGTTTCTGTTTAACTAATACGTATTATCCGTCAATCAATTATACACATCGTGAGATATTTGATGTAATTCTTGTGACAGGACACACTTTGACAAACGACAACTATTACAAAATTTTCACTGGCGAAGTGCAAACAATTTTAACTTACTCTAATATACTTAATGCTACCATTGCAAACTTACCCAACAAAATCTACACTACTGAAGACGTCCTAAGGCCAACAATTTACGGACCTTCTCGTTATGCCCTTAGAAATCAAGTTGTAACGTTCTATTATTCAAAACCAAATGCAAGATTATTCAAATCATTAACAGAGCGTGTACTTTCTCAAAAATTTGCAAGGCCTCATTCGGATTGTTTCATCTACCTAGAAGTCGATGCTATCTTACAGCGCAACTTGGAAAGTTCTTATACAATTTCAGATCTGAAGTTTAAATATTTTGTAAAATCATTACCGCATAACTATTTAGAATACATATTTAATGTGTATCTACACCACCTCCAATGTCATTGCGAATTGCACGAAAATCATTTCCGTATTACTGTAGCCCTTGTTGTATCATGGCTTCGATTAGAAACTGACGCTATGGGTACAGTGCTGAAAGCAAGTGGCTCACATAGTAAACTTCTAATGGAGGCCTCCCGATACCACAATTTCACCTTTGACCTCAGATACTCGTCTCATGGAGGGTCAACAGGGTTCATACAAAACGGAGTACACTATGGTTCTGCTGGAGACCTACTCAATCGAAATGCCGATATAAGTATCGGCGCTGGAATGACCGTTGACCGTCACCTTTTCCTAGACTGTGGAATTCCATTGGCAACGGTGTCCAGAATTTTTTATCTTCGCTATCCTCCGCCCACGACCACGTGGAAGGCCGTCTTCCATCCATTTCAACCAAGCGTATGGATCTTACTTGTATGTACGGCCATTTCATTGGTTCCCATTTGTTACCTGATGTTGATGTCCAGTTCCTTTGGCGGTGCGTACTGTGCCCAGTGTCAGAAAGCTGCTCTTACTGAAGCCGTGACAGCGATTACGGCCATTTTGTTAGAGCAAACTCCATTGCTTAGGGTTTGGGGCAATTCCAACGTTAGAACTATGTTATTTCTATGGATGACCGTTTGTCTTGTTCTTGGAGCCGGGTATCGTGCCCGTCTAATTTATTACTTGACCTTTGCTTTACCTCAAGCCGTCCCAACGACGCATACAGATTTGATTAACGAAAATTATCAACTTTTATTTAGAACTTATGGAGGTGTAGCATACAACTACGCCATTAAATCCCAAGATCCAATTCAAAAAGCAATTATAAGCCGTGCGAGATACACAAATTCAACGGAAGGTTGTATCATATCGGCAGCGCTAACGGACCGGTTAGCCTGCCTCGACTGGGAACCCCACGGTACTTTGGCCATGTTCTCAAATCTAACGCTCCATGCCCATCAGACGCTGGATTTGGTGCTCAGGTCAAGCGACAGGGTCATGAGCATTTTCTTTGTGCCCTGGATGTACCGTAAATATTCACCTTTGACCAAGAGCTTGGATGCATTCATGCTTAGAATATTTGCCTCGGGGTTGTACCGCAAGTGGGAGGATGACGACGCCATGAACGCCAAAATTCAAGGTTCAAGATGGCTCAGAAGTCAGAAACATACTTTCATTTACCGTAGAATTTCGGAAATTTACGACGCTTTTTTATCAACAGTAAAACCCCTCAAAATAAATAATGTCCAAGCAATTTTGGTACTTTTGGGACTAGGCCTTGTAATCTCGCTACTTACCTTCACAAGTGAAATGATACACATGAGTCATCGTTCATAGTCTAATCAAGAACTAATTTTTAATAAATGTAAATGAAGGACATCCGCACTATAAAGAGATGTGTAAATTTATTATTATTCGCAAACGGTCGTTAAATGACAAACTTTAACTCTAATTTATTAGAAATGAAAATCTACAATTTACTATGATAAATTACTTTAAGTAATTTATTACATTGAAATTCAATCAATTATGTATATGTTGATTGAAAATGCTGTATTACTTAAATGATTCAAACAAATTTATGTTAATATTTAATACGTCAATATGTTTACGCAATAACTGAAAACGCTTCTACTTAAGTACTGATTTCGTTTTATATATCGGCAAATTTAGATAAGATTGGCAAACAACTGTTGACTAAATCAAGCAATCTTATCGATTTCCACGCAAGCACATGCTAGCAATCTCCTATAAATTATCCTGGGCCTCTGTTTGCGAGTTTATAATTCGGGAGACTAACTAAAAGGCAAAAATGGGTGCACTGTAGGCTCTATTATGGAAGAATATGACGCTTCGAAAGCGTCACTACATTGTTATGGCTTTGGCATTGCTGTGGGCATTGGACACGGAAGTATGCAAGTCCGAAATCGCATGATCAACCTGATACGGAGATTCAGTACTTTCGTGAATACGCCCAAAATGTAAGTAGAAGTTAATTTAAGTTAAATATGTCAACCGTAGAAAAAGTACTCGCAAATAAATTACTGTTTCAGGACTTTCTTTGCTTATTTATGGACCAATTCTTAACTTCCAATATGACCTATTATCGAGTTATCCTCTACACTCCCAAGGAAGCTGCAACAGAGGCAATAATCCGACAAATGCAACCGTCCTACGATGAAATATTTGACGCCATGGAGTATCCCGATTGGCACTGTCATGACCAATTTACAAACTCCACAAAGTGTATTTCTTGAAAAAGGAAAGAATATACAAATATAGCTTGATGGATCTGCTTAAATAATTTATTTTATCCCTGTGTTTCGAAGGTTCTTCCAAGTGAAAGTTCACTCGAGCACTTAAGTCATAGATAAGGCATTATTTTTTATGTTGCAAATGGGCGTAAACCGATTAATGTTACAAAATCAGTAAATAAAAGGCAAACTGATTTTGTTCTAGACAAAACTGACGCCGCTGCACTTGTGGTCAGCGGTTTTTCTAAACAATTTGGTGAATTATCCGCCGTTTCAAATGTAAGCTTCGGCGTTCATAAACAGAGAGTGTTTTGGGCTGGTAGGTGATTTCCATTTTGAAAAGCGTGAACTCTCTGAAACGTTCAAATATTTTTAATAGCTGGGCGCGAATGGAGCGGGAAAGACTACAACATTTCGAATTCTGACGGATGATGAGGCTCCTTCAGTGGAAGATGCCTTTACGGGCGGAAGCAATTTGGAAGGGAAGCGAGCGTCTTTTCTGAAGAACATGGGCTACTGCCCACAGTTTGATGGTATCGTGGGCGTTCTCACCGGAAATGAAATGCTGGAAATATTTGGCGGTCTTCGAGGAATTCCACGAAAAGCCATTTCTCAAGAAGTCTCGAAATGGATGTCTAAAATGGGTAATTTATTATTAGATACAACGTAAAATAGCGCCGAGTCGAAAGGGATTTTATTTATTTCCTTCCTCTGTCCGATTCTCCAGGTTTGAGCAAAAGTGGGAAAATTGAATGCAGGAATTATAGTGGTGGCATGAAACGGCGTCTCAGCTCGGCCATGGCCATGATAGGCGAACCAAAAATTGTTTTATTTTACGAACCTACTATGGGCGGTAATGTTTGAATCCCAAAACTACAAACATTCATAAATTCTCTAACGACTTTTTTTTTTCTAAACTATAAACTTAAATTAAATTCCTAATTTAGTTGACCCTGTGGCTCGTCGTGCCATTTGAAAAATAATTACTCCCCTGAAAATGTCGGTGAAGCAATCGTGCTGACTTCTCACAGGTTAGCGCTACTTTGAATATTGTTGTTTAAAATTATTTTTGAAGTTATGGTTTCTTTTCCAGTATGGAAGAATGTGAAAAGCTTTGTACACGACTGGCCATTATGGTGAATTTGGAATTTCAGTGTCTTGGCAGAAGGCAGCATTTAAATGAGAAATTCGCAAAGGGTTACAGTCTTACCATTAAATTAAACTTTTTTAGAGAGGATATAACTGGGCTAGGATTGAAAGACCTTAAGCAGAAAATATTTGAAACATTTACACCTAGTTCTCTAAAAAGTTAGCATCAGAGGTATGTAAAACATCATAATAACATCCGTTAAACTTGTATTTGTTATAAATATTTTAGGAAATTGGAAACCACTTCCATATTTTAGAATATTTGGAATATCACTTGACAAGTACAAATCCTGAATGGACCTTTTTTGTTTGCACGAATGGAATCTCTCCGATCCGAATTCCGTGACATCTTGGAGGATTATGCAATTAATCAGACGATGCTGGAGGAAGTATTCCTCGCCTTTGCAAAAAAAAAAACAATATCCTGAAAGAAAGGCCAAAGTTTCTCGATGCAAGAATTTTTGCTCTTGCTTTACCTGCTAGATTTCCTGTTTTTATAACGTATGTTGTAACTTAATTATATTGAACGTATTATTAAATTAATACTGAAATAGTCAATACTAATTTTTTTTTCTAAATCATTTTGCATTTTCATGTTTTCTTTTAATGCTTCAGCAAGATTTAATTAGTGCACAAAACCGTTGCTGCAAAGTTCAGATGTTCAGAAGTATCTGCAAAAATGTTCATATAGTTGGGCTACATTCGTACCAGGCAAGACAAAGCAGCAAAAAGTTTCTTCAAACTCTACAATAGAAGGTTCCATGCAAATTGCAAGCTTTCAATTTGCTATAGAAATTTGCCCTTTGTAACGTATCAAACCCGAGCAGATGCGCAAAGTGATGGGATGACGCTTGCCTTTTCTATCCTTCACTAATCAAATTACGTTGAATTGCGAACAAACAGCATGAATTAAAATTTTCAAAAAGAAAACAATCACAACGTTGTCTAGAAATACATTTGTACAATGTAACTTGAATAATTGTTAATTTGAAAAGAAAAGAAAACATAACATAAACAACGGAATGGAATTCAATAAGGTAAAGCGTAAAGCAAAAGAGGTTATCTTTGTATATGAAGAACCATTTTATTTTCAAATAGAGAAATTGCGGCTGAAGATTGCCAAGAATAATAATTGTTCCTTTTTCGTCTAACATTACGTAGATGGAAAAAAAAGTTGGTCAGAATCTGGTTCAGTTTCGCTTTTATGAGGAATCCTTACCCGTGTAAATTGCGCCATGAAACTGAATTTGGAAATAAAAATGTCAAAGTCAGAAGAAGGACCAAACTTTTTTTTGACTTATAGATTCTTTTCTTTCCTTTTATCCCCTGATTTGAGCCTGCTTAGAAGAGATACCTTGAGCAGTGGAAAGTAGTGAAAGTGAAAGGAAATAAAAAAGTGAAAGCAAAATCTATTATTGGGAATGAAGAGGAAATGCCGTGGTTCTTTGGAGTTTGGTATTTGCCTATTTACTTTTTCAATTGAATTGGTCCAGCGAAAGTAATCGGATTCCATTTGCATCATTCCAATGCTTCGTAGCAGCGCTTCTTTTCAAATCCTTATCGAATATGCCAGTCTTCCCTTCCAGTGCGGGGCTTTTCGCCTCCATTCAAACCTTTTTGTCTCAAGTCTCAAAGATTTCCTGCAAGGAATTCAAAGCAAACATTTCTCAGAATTCAAACACACTTTTTGACCCGTATGCCCGACTTTCTCCCTTTTCCTTTCTTAAGCCGTTGATCTTTTCTCCTCATTTTTAAATTTTAGAACAACGTTGTTCAAAATTTCTTCCTCTCTTCACATTACTTACTTGGAGGAGAAGGTGGTTGACTGTGTGGCGAAAAGCAAGTTGTATCCCTGGGGGCAGAGCTTTTCTCCATTATCCTACTTTAAAGTAAGAAAGGGAGTGTTCTAATGCCCCTTATGTGCAAACTTTGCCCAATTAATAACGTTCTCACGTTCTTGTGCCTCTCCACAAGTTGCTCAAACGTTGTTTGGGCGGAAGAGCCAACACTTAAATTCTATCTTTTTAGCCTTGTCCAGTAACTCTGGAGTGGAGGTGTGTAGGCTCTCGTTCCAGCTCCCAATGTCCATTACTTTCCAGCAGATGAGCAATAAGCCATTTGAATTCGCCGTGCACCGAATTTCCAATTACTTTTCCTCGCTCGCTCTCACGAAACGAGGGAGCGGTGGAAGGCACCATTTGTTTATTGGGCGGAAGGAATTAGCCTCTATTTTTAAAAAGTATTTAAGGAAAAAGCAAAAAGAGAAAGTTTGAAACTAACTGGCTACACACTAACTTTTAGTTAATTCGACCGAAAAACAGAGATTTTCCTTAATGGATTCCTCAATTACTTTCTCTGCCCAAAAATATTTACTTTCTCCTAGAAATCCAGAAAGGGGTTATAGGAATTTACTTTGGTTGATTACTATGCATAGCTTTCTAATTCTAAAGTGCCCAAATGAAAAAAAAAATCAGAATGGATTTTTAAAATTCGGAATAGTTTGAGCTGAGGCATACTTTCAATTACTTTCAACTGGAGGAGGGAATTGTAGGTTCATTTCAAAATGGTTCTAAAGATGCTATGCTGCGGTTAATGCTGCCTTGTTTTAACACGGAGAAGATAAATCATTATTTTTCCTTATTTCGAACAGTTTATTTTCTCTTTTTCAATAACGGCAAACAGTTTCTACTTTTCACAAATCTTGTAGACTTTTGTAGCAATTGGTTTGATTGGAACGTAATAAAATTTAGACTCTTTGTTCCAGTTAGAGTCATTTGAACGGGAACTCTGGATGCTCTTCGAATCTATTAAGAAACCAACGACAAAATTGCAAGTAGATTTAAATTAAAGTTAGGACTCGTATTGAGTAAATAGTTAGTTTAAAGGATATTACTCTATTTGACATTACCCATTAAAGTTCTTCATGGTGTACATACGACCACCTTCGTCTTTATCAAGTTTCGATATCTTTTCCAGCTCTTCATCAGGAAGATCAAATGCCAAAGACTATTTCAAACATAGGTTTAGATTAGAGATTAATCAGTAAAAATGACACTCTTTCAGTAGCATACTGTGACTACCTCGATATTTTGTCGGATTCTGGCTGGATTGACACTATTTGGAATTACGGTGACACCCCTCTGTGTGTGCATGCGCAGAAGAATTTGACTCGGGGATTTTCCAAGCGTACGTGATATTTCTAGCACTGTTGGGTCTTCTAAAGGGGACGGACATTGGAGCTCACTGTAAACAAAAATAAGCTTTGCAGATTGTTTACAGTACATCGAAACGAGGTTTAGCTTAGGTAAGAGCTTTCGAACAAGTAACAAGTAAAAACATTACTATGTAGCACTTTTAAAAATGAAATAGTTGAAAATTGACCGAAAGTCTAATTCTAAAGTATGCCTTAGTGAGCATGTTATTGTAAATTGGGTGTAAGTGTAATTAATTAATTATGTTAAATAAATATGTATTTATATATTAATAGAAATTGAGTAGTTAAGGTTACATTCCCGACTTTTGTAGTAATGTCCGGCGGCCTGGGCTTCCTAGAGGTGCATACGCGCAAACCTGAATGTTATACTGGGCACAGAAGTTACGTAGGTTCTTTTGCTGACAATATAGATGGTTTTCGACCTAGAAAATTTTGGTAAATTCTTTCAAGCTTTTTGGTTTTGCAGACAAAAGGTGGTTTATAAATTTCAAAACATACCTGTATCGCATTTGGCAAAATTGTCGCGGATTTGATAATTCTCTCAATTTGCGTCTGTTTGAAGTTTGAAATCCCAATGGACCTAGCTAGGCCCATTCGATGGACGTCTTCCATTCCTTCCCAAACAGTTTCAAGTGACGTTGTGCTGTCCGTCAGAAATCGACCATTTTCTACTGGAAACACATTTGAATCGTTCCCGTCGTAGGGACAGCCGACTGGAAAATGAATCAAGTACAAATCCACATACTCCAGTTGCAGAGCTGCCAAGGACAACTTTAAGAAGTGTTGCACGCGCGACTTTTCCATTCCGATCGGTGGAAGCTGGGTGCAGTTAGATCAATTAAAAAAATTGATTGTGACGATTTTGAAAAATTGCCTATTTAACTTTTATTAAACCTTTGTAATGATGTACAACTCTTCTCGTTTAAGCCTTCCATCATCCATCCACTCTTTCAGAACATTTCCCAAAATATCCTCGTTCCTGTAAACATAAGCAGTGTCAAAGAGGCGGTAACCGCTTGCAAGGGCTTCATTAATGGCCGCTGCCAGAACTTCATTAGACGTTAGCTGAAATTAATTTTTTTTTCGGTTAATATTTAAATAAGATTCCATTGCAATGGTGCAAATTGGATAAGTTTCAAATTACTGTCAAACTGCCGATGCCAAGACCAATCAGAGGTATCGATTTTGCAGACATTTTGCGTACAATAGTCTTTCAGGAGCGAAATTGGTAATTCGCTTGGACGTAGGCCGTAATAATGTAACTTACAAACGAAATGGGTGACGACATTAGGACACATTCTAATGATTTATTAACGATGGCTTATCACTTACCAAGATTTGAAAACTAATTACCGCAAAGCAGGTTAAGGACATTGGTAATTTGTGACATTATCCTTCACCACTGTACCCTCAATTCTACGTTTCAAACTAAACAGAAAAGTACAATAATAGGAAATGCTTGTTGTACACACTCAAACAGATGATGTAGTCCAACAGCTCGGATTCACGCATTTTAACCAAAATATATTTATTCCATTTCGAGAATCTTTTTCAAAGATTTGTGCGGCTGATCTATCACTCAAAATTCATCTTGTTCATCATCATCATTCTCATTGTGTTCTTCTCCTGCATTTTACGTTACTCTATTTTATTCTTTATGAAATGATTATGGAATTTATTGTTAGAATGCCATGAAACGGAGCGCTGGAGTTATTATAAATGAGTTTCGTTTGGACTGATCTTATAGAGAGCCTAATTTCAATTCAGTTATGCCTCAGATCGCAATTGTTTCTTCAGTATTGGACCCGTTGAGTGGGATATTAATGGATATGCGTTTATCATTCGGACACCCAAGCAATTTAGCAGGGATTCTTCTACGAATCTGCCAGGCTTTTTGGACTTTCAAAACCCGGAATTTCGGAGACAGTGATTTTAGTTTTATTGTGATTAATGAATCAACGTCCTTGGAAGAGCCTTAGGTTGAGCCTTGAGAGGTAAACGTTTTCTGTTGTCACATCTGCTTTGCCATTATTTAGCCCTTAAACTTACGTAGAAAAAATAGGGAATTAAATATGTATAAATTTAAAAAAGGACGTGAAGAAAGGAAAGAAATTAAAACACATTGTGGACTAGTCTAGGGAGGATTTGAGATATTTTAACATTTTCCAAAAAAGAAAAAAAAAGGAGAGGCAGCCGGGTGAAAGTGTTCAGAGTCATTCCGCTTCTCTTCCCACATTGCATACCCACCCCAAGCATTTTTTTTTTGTAAATTTTAAGTTGGAAATTTCTCAAATCCAATGGGAAATGCTTGAAAGTGCTGGTTTAGAAGGAAAAGGAGACGACATGCCTCTGAGGGCGGGGAAAATGAATTATTATAAAAAGAACGAAGGATCGTAGCAGAATCATATGACAATGGGACGAGTCATTTGGTCTCTTGGATCGGAAGACATTTACATAATGTCTTCGCCTTCCTTCAGCTTCTTTAAGGCTTTTCTTCCTTTGACAAAAATTGGAAAGCAAGGAGAAAGTAGACCTTGGGCAGAAAAAGCTAGAATGACTCAAATATCTCCTTTTTCTGATCTTGTTTAAAATGGGAACACAACTGGCGAGCACACTTTGCAAAGTAATTCTTCCTCATCTGGAGAAAATGGGCCTAATTTAAATATTCTCATTACAATCAAGTTGAAGAGTCCTTGGCTTTCATTGCATACTTCCCAACGGTCGTGAGCCCGGGGTCACAGACGGCTTTTTTAAAAATTCCCGCCTGGCAAGAGCTTCCATTACGCCAAATTGACAGATTGCCTTTCTCCGCTTCTCAGGTTTGGGTGATGCTTAATAAAATGGTTAGGTTCCTCAAAATACGTCCAGGATTCGAGCCTCCTAAATCTTTTCCGGTAACAATAACAGTTGCGAAGAAATTGGGTCCGTCGAGAGAGTACTTCATTGTATGTTGTTGGGTAGTAGAGCTATTGGAGTTTGACGAGATTTATTAAAAAGCGAGCCTTCCCTTCCTGGGAAGTGGACTTGAAGGATCGACAGGAGGACTTTGAAGGCGAGTCACGTTTTCCTTCTGGAAAAGTGGATTCCATAAAGCAAATGTATCCGGAAGAGGAGAAAGTGAAATAGTGAAAGTGAGAGGGCAGGATCGTATTTTGCAGTTAGCACTTTAATAATACATGATTTTGAGCAAACTTATTTCCTTGACGGACAGAATTATGGAACCGGAGAGCGAGGCTGTTCTGTCTTATTGTACTTTTACAGAGTTCTAAACTTTGCAATGGCCAAGGCCAGCGCTAGCTCGAAAGATACGATTCTATTGTACGGTGGTGGGTGTGGGTGATAAGTTTGCGGAGGTAGGCCTACTGCACGCTTGAAGAACACGTTTCCCGGAAATAAGCAAGTTAAACTAAATTGATAAATTGAATCATTCCCAGAAAAGTGCGCGCACCGGCAGGAAGTATATCTTTGAATCTTATATTTTGCCATACCGTTCCTTCTAATTCGGGCGTCTTGAGTCTGTTGCTCTCACGAATTCATTTTAAAAGTATAAATTTGGTAGTTTGTTACTTCGTTTTTTAAAATATTGTTTTCCTATAAATACTTTTTAGCTAATATAACAGGTTACGTTTTTTTTAAATTTAGTGCATACCAGGTTTTGTTTATTTCGCAACTAGCAATAATTAATAATTTTCTATTGAAAAATTGAAGTCAAATTAATATTTCAACTAACCTTTAATCATTATGGACACCTTATAAATCACGTGCTAATTATTATTAACGATGCAAAATTTAATATTTAAAATGTTGAAATTTACACTCTGCTAATTTGATCAAGAGTTGCATTTCATTTGCACGAATGCTTAGATCTTTTTCTTCCAACCATTTTGTTCCACTTGTGGAAGTTCTGAGGAGTGAGTATCTTTTGAGGAAATCGTAGTAAATTTTGAGAAAGTGAGAGGTGGATTTTAAGCGGCTTAATTATGTCAGTCTTAAGTCCCAGTAACAAGTAAGGTAGCTTAAAGATCCGGAATTTTTCCTGCTCCGCTTACGCAGCATCTGCGACTGGCAGTCCATGACCCTGGAGTGACTGATGTAGACCTCCCAAAATCCCTTCAAATCCCGCTCCCTTCCAGAAACAATTATCATGTAAATCAATCAGACTCACCCGCCCTCTGTCACACAGATTCTATTCCCAACTGGAAAAAAGTGATTTTCAATCAAGTCACATTTCCCCTGCCACTCCACATCCCTTACTGTTATTTTTCTGCTTCAGAAATTGAGTCGTCCAAGTTTTAAGGTTAATATTGGCAGTCTCGCAGAAATGGGATCATTTATTTCCTGTCTTCTTTTCAATTTCTCAATTTCTCTAAATATCCGCACAATCTCTCTCCCTAGCAGCCTCCCAACTCCGGAACTAAAATTGAAAATAAAGGACGAGCGGGCTCGAGATCCTCTCCAAATCTGGAATAGTGGACAAGGATGCTGAGGCTGGAGATCTGCAGAACTGGAAGAAAGTCTCCTTTCTCCACTTTCTCTCCTAGGCCTGTTTGCCCAAGAAATAAATCATGCTTCTCTAGTTTCCATTAGGCGAAGGAGATGAGGATTGGAATGGCAACTATTTACTGCTTCATTCACTCCAGCAACTGGCAGAGGGCAGAAATGGACTTTCACAGTACTTTGGCAGTACTTTTGCTTTCTCCTAATTTTTCTAAATTCCTCCCAACTGTTTCTATTGCTCTCCTTTCTCCACTTAATGTAGCATGGAGGGGCATGGCTCAGTGAGAACGAGCCCAGGTGTGGCAAATGTCTCAAATTGGGCCTCCATTGCTTTCTCTTAATGCTTTCCAACTGGGAAAAGGCTTCTCTTGTCCTATTAAGACACATTCCCCCCTTAATTTCAAAAATTCAATGGCTTTCAAGACGAGAGGAAATCCTGTACCATTTCTGGAAAACGCAGGTTTCCTTTTAGAGTTTCAAACAGTGAAACTTTTGAGAGATGAATAGTGAGACGTAAGACAATTATATGGAGTTGGTGTGAGTGTATTAAGGGCTTGGAGGAAGACAAATAGAAATTGTTATGTGAGTAAGGGTTCTGGCTGAATGTGGTCAGGGATGAAATATTAGCTTACGACCATATTTCACAACGGCGTTTTAATGCGAAAGACATATGGAAGCGGCGGAGAAAGGAAGACACATGAGTTAAGGAGCCATTAATTTGGAAAAGGCCCAGTTACGTTAACTACTTTCGGGAGAAAGCGGAGCTTTATAAAGAAATGCGCTCTTCATAACAGAGAATCTGATATTAGTGGACTTAATAACTCAATTTTTCATTCGAACTTTCATCTCAAAAATTTGCATCTTCCTTACGGCTTGTATGAGAGCGGAATAAATAAGTAGGCGTGGCTGGAAATAGATTTTCTAGGCTCTGAGGTAGGTAGGAACTATATTTTGGAATAAGACAGTTTAGGATCAAATTTTGGTGTAATTGAAAGGTATTTTCAAAATATCTAATTTTTATAATTTTTAATATATACCAATACAACGCACATTAACACTCTAAAAACGTGTCTACCTACTTGAATGGTGGCTTGATTTTTTTTGTCACCTTAATATTATTTTCGGTGGGTAAGCTAAAAGGAAGACGCGGAAATGAAGTAAAGAAGGAAATTAGTTGGAGTCCAAATCAATATACAATTTTAAGCTTGATTCATATCTGGTGTTAAGTTTCTAATCTTCACAATCTTAAGTTTAGATTCAAAAGATGGAACGAAGGGTTTTTCAATGGAGACTTTCACTTTCCATGCAGCTTCTCTTATTTAGCTTACTCCTCAACCTAAGATAAAAGGCAAATAAGGAAGGATTTCTAAGAAAGTTGGGAGGTTTATTTCGCTATAATGTATAAGTAATCCATCCCATCCCCCAACAAACACGCACTTTCGCCCGTGTCATGTTCTGAGAAACTAAAATGTAACGAAACGAAACGCTTCACCTCGCAACTTCCTCACGAAATAAATAAGTATTCCATTAACTTTCCTCTTGAAAAGGAAATCCATTTCCAAATAACTCATTTGAGTAACTAATCGACTGCGTCAGCTAAACTACATTTAGTACATACCCGACTATACAGAATCCCGTCAATAGTACGCCTCAAAATACAGAACGGAAACGAGGAAAAATGAGGCAATCAAATTTAAAATACGTATAACATTAACGGCTACTGAATCTTAAACATTGAACATTCGGCGAAAGAAAATATAATTGCCAGCATTGCCAATGTCATTAAATTCTCCAGTCAAGTTAGTTTACGTTCTTATAAAAAGTGGGCGTATTATATTGCATATTGTAGGAGATGAGAACACAACTCGCCTCAACGGAAATTCGTTCGGTTGCTCTATTCTTTCCAATTCTATTTTTAGTTGAACTTGAATAAAAAATGAAGGTGTTGCTTGATGGGTTTGATTTCAAAACACCCTGATTATGGGTTAGTTTTGATTTAGCATATAAAGTAACATAGGAATGTAAATGCAGCCATTGTAAATAGTACGTCTCTTCCTGGTCAACATCAACTAGTGGCAACAACAACTTTGGCAAGATCTATTTTTAACTTTTCAAATAGGGCTTTAATTATATCATAATATTTGAAGATGCCATGGAACGAACGTGTCGATTTGGGTAACGGAAAATTGAGTTGTGCCAGTATAATGGTTGTGGCATTTGTAAGAAAGTTGGAACATTAACTTAAATCTTGAGGAAAGGGAAATGAATAGGGATGTTTGTGCCTTGTGGTTCCTTCTTACCAACTTTCTCCAGATTCACAAACTTTCCCCGCCTTGCCTAAGCACGTGGCAAGGAAGGCATTAACTTCGATTACACAACGCAACGGCGGTTTTACCTAAAATATATTTCGTCCGAAGCCCAACTCCTCTAACTTAACCTCTTCCGACAGAGGTCAATCCTTAATTTTTTGGACCCCCTCTGCATGGGCAAGCTAACACTTGACCTTAATGCTGGAAAGAGTCGCAGTACATTTTTGACGTGATATGGTTGGAAGGAATTATTTGGAAGTGCTACTGTGTGAGGGAGTGAGTGGTTGCGTGGGTGAGTTAATAAAGAGTTGAAGTAATGTTGGCATTGAAAGCGGAGAAAGTTGGTGGGAGAATGGAAAGCAAGTTTGTGCTGTCTCTCACAGGAGAACCTTTCTTCACTTTATTGTTTAATTTAGAAAATTGATTTGGGAGTTCTGTGCCGCCTTTTAATAACTTTTCTACTATCAGCCCCCTTCCATACCCACTTTGTATATCATAACTTCACTTTTGTTTATTTACCCACACATCTAATCAGGCTCCCTTTCCACTGACACGCCTTTTGTTGTGGCTAGATCGATGACAACGCCTCCGAACTGGGCAAAATTTAATAATGAAGTGTTGGCAGTCCAAGAAGCTATGATTTAATTGGATTTCTTTGTTGTCCCTTGGCTCTTGTCCACTTTCCAATTGTAAAGGATACGATATTATTTCTTTTTTTATTTCACACCATATGATGCGGTGATGTGATAGAATCAAAAAGTGATCAAATGCCAGCACATTGCAAAACGGTTTGAGTATAAATTGAGTTTTCGCCTCTAGGCCATACTCTGGTTAAAATGACGTTTTTCTGCAAAAAATTTCGCGAATTTGAAGATTAGGTTTAAATATTTTTACGCATGGTTATATTTCATTACTACATACTGCCACCGTTTCAGTTTACTACCTAGTAGTAGACAGTATTCGTCGCGATATTAGCATCTAATATTCCATCAAATAATCAAGCGTTTGGCTACGAGATACCTACAATGGTGCTAATTTTGTACGATTCGCCGACCAGTTGCTTAAACTTGAATTAATTTCACATCAAGAAGTATTAAGAGTGCATTCGTATGCTGCTCCAGAAAGTGACAAGTGGCAAGCTTCAACAATTTAGCAGCTCAATTATGGCTTCACTTTTCCACAGCATAGATCTCCAAAGTATTTATCTCAAGGAACATGAGGTTTGAAACTGCCAATTCATTATAACTCACTAATTAATACTTTATAACTTATTATTTTATATTATCTATATAAAATATAATATTTGTATACTATTATTTGGTTAGCCTTTTTATTTTATTTCTATATGCATCCCTGCATGTTATTTCAGGAAATTCTTCATCTTCACGATTATTGTACTTTTGGTGATATTTCTATGGGCGAGCGCAAGTTGCAAGAAAATTCCGGAATACTGCAATCCAGACTGCGGCCTCGGTCAAACTTCAGCGTCAGGCAGTAACTTGGCCAAATGTAATTGTGTATTTTACCAGTTTATTAACGGTAAACTCGCCAAAAAGAGTTTAATTAAGGTAAAAATTGGATTAAAAAATAGAAATTTACATTGCAGAAGTAACTTCAGCGTTTGCTTTTACTCGTTTTTCAGAGCTCATGTAATATAGTTACTGACAAGAAGGACGCTTGCTACAAAATTTGCAAAAAGAATGGTGGACTCCGCGGTTCTCGTTGCATTGATCGCTGCTTCTGTGTCCCTAACAAAAAACCCTACAAGCGTTGAAACGAAATTTACACTCCATAACGACAAAAATTGGTA
>VYYI01001612.1:0-18469 GCA_021029175.1 Bilobella aurantiaca
TTCATTAAGTTAACAAATGAGGTGAATTATTAGTGAAAGTAGAAAATGAAATCAGTTTTCCCTTCCCTTTTATTTCAATTATGTTTAATTCCTTTTGTCCACTCGTATGTCGCTTGTATGTACCGCGCGGACCAGCTAAAAGAGAACACCCAAAATAGTTGTCACGACACTTTAAAATTATTTCCAATTATTTTGGAACTATATGAAGGGAATGTGACACTGACGCGTAGACAGGCAGGTTACCCTAGGGTTACTTATTGTAGTTCTGATGTTTCTGATCAGTCACGTAGGATTCATTGTAGATTTTTTGTATAAAGTCAATGGTAAAATATCGTGGGACATTATGGTCATGGTTGATTTTTTATATAATTTCAACTCATCAGTTAACTTCCCAATTTACGTTCTAACAGGAAGGAAATTCAGAATAGAATTTTATAAACTTTTCAAATGTACTAAAAGTTAGGTTTCTTGATGATTGGCCTGTCTTAGGGCACGTTTTGGATGAGAATTGTAGTTTTGATGTGCAATTCTTATGCACTCACGCATTCAGCCTAATAAAAATGCACCGCAATTACTATGTAAATTAGAAGCCCGATTCGAGAGTGGATTTAAATTTTTTAAATAAATGTGTAATAAATAAGTAAATATTGATTCACTTATCTAAATAAGAAAGCTTAAAATATTCACTATAACTGTGAACCAAGCTATAAGCTGTAACTAAGCAATAACTAAGTACATAGCTGCATAACTTAGTCTTTTCAACTAAGAACGTATACTAATTTTTTTCAAATAGGTTGAATAACTGATTCAATATTTTTGCAAATGAAGTGAGTAGTTTATTTTCAATTAAAAAATGAATTCAATTGGTCCTTGCTTTTCATGTTCTATTTCACTATCTTCAAAGTCCAATTTCGAACTATGTTTGTCAATTTGTTTGGTGTTTGTAGTATGTAGTAAACTGAAGAAAATATATATGCATCGCACGTGGAACCACAATGATGCGCACTGTGATGACCTTGTAACTGACCCTCAAATCCGAAAAATCGGCGTTATCGGGGTCTTATTTGTCAAATTTATTTGCATTAGTTCAATACGCTACTTGGTTACGTGCGTTTGCAACGGTTTATGCGATTTTAATTTCATTATATTATTCATGTATTTTATTGAATTCGTGGAATGTATATATTAATTGTGGAAAACCATTGAAAGCTACACAAGTTTAAAAAATACTAGTGTAAAGAAATTAGTAGCGATTAACAAGCTAACATAGTAAATTTATCTATCATTATTAATGCCTAATAATAAAGATTTTTCATATTTACGTAACAATTTAAATTAATAGTGGGTGCCGGGCGCTGGGTGCCAAGTTCTTGAACCAGTAGTGGTGCGTGAAGTTAGCACCCGCGTTTTAGCGCCCATAGGGTGCTGGAATAAAGTTCGCTTAAGGTTAATACAGGGTGCTGTATGTGGGTGCTGGAATGTGGGCGCTAACTTCACGAAAAAGGGGCGCTGGGTGCTGTCTTCACGGTGCTCGGGTGCCAACTTCACGCACCCCGTTAAAACCATCTAATTTTTTTAATGTGTTAATTGTTAATTTAGTTAAAAAATTGTTTTAATTTAGTTAAACACTTTGTTGATTTTCTTGAATAATAAAAAATAATAAATTGTTTGTCACAAAGCTGATAATACTACCTGTTTCAATAGGGGGAATATGTCACAGTGAAGAAATTTGTCGTCCTTAGCCCTATCGCTTTAGAGCAAAGTTTTACAATTAAAAAAGGGTTGTATAGCTTGTTTGTTTAAATCCACCTTTTTCAGAGTAACAGTTTAATTGTTCCAATTTTTCAAATTCGCTATTCTCAATTTTTCTATAAGCCAGACCTACATGAGGTTGGTAGCATTAGATATTTTGCAAAGTTTTGGGCAAGAACAGCTTCCGGGTTTTTCGGTGTCAAAAGTAACAGTAAGTTAATGTCTTAATTTGACCTATATTAAACTTAAACAAACCTATTACTATATAAATATAGATGAAATACTGCACTTAATAAAAGGTTTTTAAATTTGCCGTGGTTACAAATTTGTGGACTATTGTTATTACGAAAAACTAGCAAAGCTAGCAAACAAGTACTGCAAAGCTGCGCTATGCAGCTAGAATAACATATACTAAATCAAATATGCTGCTGACTGAGTGCATACCTATTCCAGTCTCCTCACATTGAAAACGATCGTTATTGAGAGCTTGGCAACTAAACAATTACATCGTTTGAAGCCATATAAGATTTGTCGGCTTCACAGACTGATTAAAAGGAACGAAAACAAGCGACTTGGATTTGCAGATGATGTAATTCCTTTAGCTGAAGAAAACGACGAGATATCTTTTAACACTATTATTTGGGATAAAACCCCTCTGTTTGTCAAGGACGAATTGAATCGTCAAAATTTCCAAATGTGCTCAAAGGAGAGTCCCAATTACTTCGAGAGCGAGAAAACCAGAGGCGCTAAAAAAATAAATTTCGGATTTGGAATCCTTGGAAACAAAGTCATCGGTCCCTACATCTTCAATGGCAATATCAATGGCGCCAACTATTTGAAAATGCTGAAGGACTGGCTTTATTACGAAGGAAAATATTCCGCAAGCAAATCAAGGAATCGATTTGGAAAACGTTTATTTTCAGCATGATGGTGCCCCGACTCATTTTTCAAAGGGTTATTTCGTTCCACATGAAGAAACCCTCGAAAACCTGAAGGTCAGAGTCCAAACCTTCTGCAAGCATTCTGTGACACCTGGTATGCTTAAGAATGTGCGTTAAGGGCTTATTGATAGACTTTGGTATTGTGTTACAATTGAGATTGGTTATTTTGAACATGTTAAAATGTAATTAACAATAATTACAATAAACTAACTTGGTGTATGACTTTGCTCGTTTTTTATTTACCGCCGGCGCACAACTCTGCACTGTCCTTCTACTTTAGAAAGTGAAACAGCGTCACTTTCTCAAAACTCACTTTCTTTTTGCCAATACATTTCGGACGCTCTGTATAATAGAGAGCGAGCGTCGCACAGCTCTCAAAGCCATACCCATGGCATTCGAGTTTTAAAAACTAATTTATTTAGCAACATTAATAACTTTTAAAATTCCATATCGTACAACTTTAAAAAACGTTTTAGCTAAATTAAAAATGGATTTCAAATGGTTTTCAAAATTAATCAACTTTTCAATCATTCATTCAATCAAGTTTATTTCATGTAAGGCTCACCCATATCAACATGTACATATTCTTTTAAATTAAATTAGTACGCAATAGTAGCTTAGAATTGAGCTTAAGATATAGAATAAGTTAAAATTTAAAAGTCAAAATTATTAAAGTTCAAAATTATAGGTAAAATTCAATGTAGAAAAGGAATGAATTAGAGTCCTCTCTGTTGTCTCCATGTCCTACAATCGTATCCTCGAGCAGATAGTTCTATTGGTGTTTTCCGACCGCATTATTTAAATTGACGTGAACTTTCCTGTAGGTGGAGTTGTCAGCCACGTATTTTGCCAGCGAGTCTAACAGGTTTTCAATGGCGGACAATGAGTTTGCGCATTAAATCCACGCGTGAGCCATTCTTTTTCTCTTGAGTTCGCGTCGCATTGCATCAGGACATGTTGGAGAGAAAGTGGTAAGCCGCAAAATTTGAATATTTTGAAATCTTAGCGTTGGAACATTTTGTCTAAAGGAAACGATATCATTACTGTGACGGTAAGATTAACTATTGTGTTCCAGTATCTCAATACTCTTTGTTCGTCCAAAATAAAATATGCGCCTACGCTCAGGCTTAGTGGCCCAGAGGCGTAACGCATCTTTTCGAACACATCTAGTTTCCTCGCAATTCATTCAAAAAAGTTTTGCACTTTTTGTGTAGCTGTCCGACACTTTTAATAACATATGTTGAACTTGTGCTCGATGCAATGCATAAGAAAACAGAAACAACCCGTTCTAATTCAGGCACTTGTCTTCCGAGTGAAAAGTATAAGGTAAAGATTATTGTTGACCCAACTGCTGCATAGATGTACGACATAAATTGTGCATAAGTAGCATTTCCGTAATGAGATATAATTAGCGTTAATTTTTTGTAATCTTTCAGAGTATCGCTTCGAGGTAGCAAATTCTGAGTTTTGATGTTAGTTCTACAATGAAAATTTATTATCATTACAAAATAACAAATAAATGTAGACATTACCTCAATTTGTCAACGATGATGTTGCTGTAAGTAGAAACAAGAAATCCCATACTGCATGCCGTATTTCCCAAACAAAGAATGCAAACAATATGATATATAAAAGTTATACCGCCACAAAAGAGAAAGACATGAAGCCATATTGGTTGAATTTGTATTTTCAATAATAGAAACACATACAGGAGAAGTTCCAAATGCGCAGTCCAAAACGCTACAAATGTAACCCAGACGAGAAGAGGTGCCACATACTTGGTACACACGTCGCAAATATACAAAACTTGAGCCAAACTTGAGAACTCAACGTTTTGACCTAAATAATTAAAAAAAATCTTCTTTGAGTTATTATGCTAAAGTTTACTGACATGCAGTACCTTGCCACGTAAATGGCAAGAGAGTCGTTTGGACTGTTTCTCAATATTTTACTCATATGAGAATTAATTGCGCAGAAGCCTTGCGCTGCATTATTTCAAATCCAAAATAAATTGACGCATTATCTCTTGTCACATGTATTTTGAAAACTAGGATTTAATTGAATGGCTTCACCTACGAAAACCAAAAACCCAGTATGGACAGGAAATTGCCCAAGGCCCGTAGTCCGGGGGGTTAGGACACTTGTCCTAACTTGGGTAGGTGCCGAGATCTAATCCTGGCACCAGCACAGTAAAAAAAAGTGGTGGTGGTGAGTGGAGGCCAGGAAGACTGAAGATGGGTGGGTATGCCTAAGCAAGAGGCTCCTCGGTGGTCAACCCCACGTTCATTGCCCAGCAGAAAGTCCATTAGCTTCAGACCTCAGAACTTCATCGTCAACTCAACAGGCCGAGACGACACTCTCCCACGCACGCACACGCAAACAATGACCAGGCCTTTAGGCGAATGTCAAAAAAATTTAGACAGGAAATTACCTCAACTACGAGACTACGATTGATTTTTAAAATGGTACAAATATCATCGCAATGCACAAAACTTAAAAATTACCGTTCAAAGCTTCGGCGAGTCTCATTACACCAGAAACCGTTTTAATAATATCAATATCCATTTCATTAAAGAGAATAGAGACGCCTTGGTATATGAAAGTCAACAACAATATAATACACAGACCTGCCAAGTACGAAAACGTAACTGCAGTCACGTGGTTGTGACAGTAATTTACGTAGGCAATAACAATTGCTACAAACAACGTGGTGCATGTTAATATACTATTAAACAAGTGCTGAATTTTGAAGGACCCTGATTTATAACAGAATAGTCTTCGATCCCGTTCATCCAATTTTAGAGGTGTAATTCCAAGTCTATTTGATAAATTTAGAGTTTTTTTTCAAAACTTGGTAAACGTCCGGATTTTTCATGGCAAAGACCACAAACAGTAAATAAAAAATATAAGTTATAACTTACCTATTATATTGCTCCTTAAAAACATTACACTTTTGCAAATAATACATTATGTAAAGAACATTTGACGAAACAACAACAGCTTTGCAACTACAACTTGCATAAATACCTCTAATTAAAACGTTAGTACACAATTTGTATAGATGTTATCAAAGCTATAAACCGGAGGTCGCATTTTGCCAACAATAATTACTGAAAAGTGTTTTATAATATTCCGACAAATATTAAACATATTTAACAAAATATGGCTATAAATTTCTCTTCCTAATTTTTCCATTACTCCTCAATTACGCTTGAACCATAAATTTCAAGGTTGAAACGTATTTCCTATTTAAGTTGTCTGCAAAAAATGTATTATTTTCTAAAATTTCGTCATTACTTACCATGCGTATCATCAGATACTGAACACCTCATTTTGCTTACATGGCCAATAGCTAATTGTGTGAAGTGGCCATTTTGCTGTAAATTTTATTTTCTCTTAAATTTGTCAAAGATTCACCTTAGATTCTGCAATTGCTTTAGCCTTAGGATTTCCTCATAGATTAGCAAAATAAATAAATTGTTTATTTTGGGGTGTTCATTTTCTGGTGATGCGCACGATATATCATTTGCTTCAAACCCTGTCTTCAATTCCTTTAATCCAGTTGTAAAATGTTGGCATATTTGTAAAAACTGAAGGAAATCCGCTTTGACCGCATGTTGTCCCCCAAGATGACATTCCAATTAGAGAGTACCTTGCACCGGGAGTGTTGTCTCGACATACAAGGGCTGCCCCTTCGTCACCCTATGATTTAAATTGTTTAAATAAATTGTTTCTAAAATTTAAGTATTTGTTTAATTATGGTTTTTGTTTATTTTCTACCCTGCAAAGCCCTTTTCCTTCTTCTCCACCAGCACAAATGAAACTGAGGTCATCCCAATGGTAGTCAGGGTTTTCGACCCCTCGCCGAATTGCTCGTTCACAAACTGCAGCATCATGAACTTTTAGGTCAACTTTTTTCAAGAAGTTTTTTCCCGTTGCTACGCGACTGTCCGATTTGGAGCCCCAACCGGCCGTATAGCAACTACATGTATAAATTAAAATTACGACCCGTGATGAAAAAAATTAAGAATTAAAAAAAATCATAGTTTTCTTGTTTACAAAAAAAGCTTACACGCTATTTATAAACTTAAGATCTTCTCCCGTTCTTCCAAGGCATGCGGAGCGAATTGCCGGAAACGAGGCAAAGTCCACTGAAGAATTTAAGCGAAGCACGGCAATGTCGTTTTGAAACGTTTTCGAGTTGAATAATTTGTGCATAACTAATTCTTGAACGCTAAATTCAATTGGCTCGAAAGGCTCAACATCTGAAGCCAAATCCCATTCGCCGAGTCTAACGCGCATACTTTTCCCGCGTCTAAAATTAAGGGATTCAAATTATTTCAAGTACATTTTATTAATATAGTAGAGGAGTTTCGAGCCATACGTCACGTGATGTATATTCCTTGCTGTGGTAAGGACAAGGTTGGAGCTGATGAGTACACCTGTGCCATAAATTACGTCTTCTCTTCCGTCTAAAATCAGTGCAGTCCAAGGAAATTCACCATAGTTTGCCTAATATTAAAATACTTACAATAAAAATACACAAAATGCAAGATATTTAAGTCTAATGTAGCTGTGAAAGCGCAAAAAAAAAGTATATTTTTATGTTACTAAACGAACTTCATATTGTCATAACCTCCAGTCCTATAGAAAATCGGGTGACAATATTGCAGCAGAAAAATTTCACAATATCAGTGCACTTAATTTTGGTGCAATATCGTATAGCAATTACCTCACCAAACGATGGGATTGGTCTGAATAAAGGGAATTCTTCGACCACGCCACAACCAGGATTTGAAACTTGGCAACACATCACTTGCTCACGGTCGTGACAAGTAGGCTTAAAAAACAGACATTTTTATTAGTATAACGCGATATATTTTGCTAACTAGTTTAGTTATACAGTAAAAGTTATATAACATTACATTATATTAATTAAAGTATTATATAATAAACCTTGTTAACGGCCCGTTCTTGCTTAATTCTGTTTTCGGTTGGACAGTAGTGACGATTAATACAACGACAATGACTCGAAGCTCCGTCATCTCCAGTTTTCAAAATAATTTTGATTGTTTCGTTCGCAGTCACATTTGTTTCTTGGTTACTATTGCCAGTGCTTGAATTCAACGGAACATCGCTTAGTGGTGAAATTGGATTATTGTCCTCGACATCGTCTTGAAACCATTTGAACGACTTTACGGCTGATGCAATTGTAACAAGAGCAAGAAGCAAAATTATATTTTGCATTGCTGCAATTTGTTGAATTAATTAATCTGAAAGTTTGTTTTTAATTGTACCACTCTCTTTTGTACAAACTTGCGAATGCTATTTACACGACCAAATGAAAAATAAGCGCTTGATGATATTGGGAAGCATTAGAGTTGAAAACTGCAAAAACGACAATTTATCCTGCTCACCTAAATTTTTGATTGACCTTCTTATCTCAAAACCTGGTCCCAAACTAGACACTCAAATCTTAACCTACTCAACAACAAACACTTAACATCAACTCAAATTTCAAGGTTTAGTCGTCGTGTTCCATCTATTTGGACAAATTTAATAATTTATTTTAACCGATATTTCACCGATTTGTATCAGAGTTTCATGTTACAGTTTAAATTTTGTGCTCGAAAATAAGTTTATCAAAAGGAACATACAAAACAGAAATTTTTAATATTACTCGCGTGCGCAAATGCAATGAAAATACATTTGCCGTTTCTGGTGTTGTTAATTATGGGTTTGTATTCAACAATTACTTTTACTACTTGGCATAAAAATTGGTTACTTTGAAGTATATTTAAATAATACAATGACTAAGTCCTATCGGTCTTTAATCCACATCGAGTTAGGAACAAATTCCAGCATTTTTAGGAGAAAACTACATACGATTCTCTTTTCCCTCCCAATTTACACGCATAAAGCGTGCCACAACTGCTACTAATGCCACTGTAAATGAATCAGGCATTACGCTTCCCTTACTTTTCTACAACTCGTTTTAAAATGATGCGGCCTTATAATCAGTTACCCATTTTAGATTGATTGACGATTGATTTGAATTCAATATAAATGTCCTTATAAGTAGGGATGGGCGTTTGCGTTTCGTTTCGTTTCCTCAAAGAAACGGAAACGAAACGAATAACCTGAAAACGGAAACGAAACGAAGATCTTTTGTTGGGAACGGAAACGAAACGAAGTGAAACGGAAACGAAATGGAAACGGTAGAAAATTCTACTAGTGCGGTATAGCGAACACATGGGTGAAAATTTTTTTTGCATAAAATACAGGAAAAAAAAGGTTAAAAAAGTAAATTATTATGATTCATAATTACAAATTAATATTAAATCAAATATTAAAAATGAAAAAATATGTTTTAAGTTAACATTTTGCTACAACTTTTGCCATCAAAGTTGTATTGCATTCGGAATTTTTTTTATAAAGTAAACCTGGATGCACAACGCCTTTCTTAAACCGTCTACTTATTATAATCATTGCAGTAAAAATTGTTTTTACTGTTTCTTCTATAAGAAATTTGCCAATTTTGAATTGCATCAGGTACATGTTTAAAGATTTTATCATAAAATCAATGAATATACATGAAGAAAGGCAGTATTTGAAATAATTTATCAAGCAAAATATGCAATACATGAATTCAACAATAGTTTGTTGTAAAATTTTGCCTTTTACCCCTATTTCCCCGTCTCATTTAAGAAAAAACTTCTTTACCGTTTCCACATTTTCTTCATAATGGAAACGGTCCGTTTCCAAATTGGAAACGGAAACAGATTTTTGTTTTGTTTCCAAATCATTTGAAAACGGAAACGGGCTTCGTTTCGTTCCTGGAAACGAAACGTGACCATCCCTACTTATAATCCCCAGAAAAGTGTAATTGACTGTTGGACTATAATACTAATTTATTTTGTTTAAAAAATACCTTTGTCACTAGTTTTTACATCACGCGTAGTACACAATATCTATAATTCTACGGTTAGGTTACGGTTACGATTACGCATAGTGCAAGCAGCCCCTTAGCCCGTTTTGGCTTGAAAACAAATTGTGCTGAAACATTCGCTTAACAATTAAAAAATGAACAAAATTATGCATTTCTGCTTAGCGGTTGATCAGTATTTAAGGGAGTGGGTAGGGATTTTGTAGGAAGGACTCATTAGCATTCATATAGGTAGTGTATGTATGTATGCATGTTAATGGAGGGGGAATTTCCACTCACACCGCTCAGGCCTCAATCGGGCCCATTGCAGTAACTCCATGAAATACACTGCCAAATGCCTTCTTATCGTCTCCGCACCTATAGTAGTCAGGAAAACAACCGATAGTCATCCCATCGACTCCAGGTGCCTTAACGGAGAGAGTTAGGGTTCTTCCATAAGGAACTCCTTGGTTGGACTTACGCTCCAATGCTATAAATCTGCATATGCAGATTGTCCAGATAATGCACAGTCGAGATAAAGCATCTCCCATAAGAGTTCTTTATCTCTTGCACGCATTTTCAGAACATAGACGCTTTTCGTCCTATGGCACTATTTTATTGGGTGGATCAGGATTTGATCCCAAGAAGCCAGTGGAAAGGAACTGTCGTCCTAACCAATTGAACCTCACGGCCTCAGAGGTAGTGTATGTAGTGCAGTCTTTAGAATTATCTCGAGGCTCGCAGCCTAATCACAAAGATACGGACAACCACATGGTCAGAGGATAAACATTTCCTTAAGAGGTTAAACCATAGTAAAATTTTTTGCTTTTTGGTTAGGATCCCGGATTCGAACCCACGTTCTAAGTTTAATTCTGGTTGAACTTCTACATACCGAGGACTATGGTATTTAAGTTTAAGACTAAAGTAATTTTAGTTATAAATGCTTATTTTTGAATTTAAATTCTACAATTCCACAATTTCATAATTCCAAATTTTCAAAAATTTGAATTTTCTCCCATCGAGAAATTTATTCCAAATGTATAGATATACTTACTATTTTTATTTACATATGTTCCATCGATACTCAGCTTATGGTCAGTTCGCAGCAGAGAGAACGTTGTCTCTTACAGTAACTGTTGTTTTCGATCGGCTTGTGAACTTCTTGTGTAAATATGAATAAATTTCATTATGAACCTCAGTTTCTAGTGCATCGACACACAGCATTAGGCAGATGCCAATAATCACAAATGATCCGAGTAGACCCCCACTCTCCAAAAATGACTTTTCCCTTCATTTTTAGTAACACATTTTTTCAGCCAGCGATTTCCTCTTCCAAAATAAAGTACCAAAATTTTGATGCTCGTTTTTGAACATTTTGGGGTGAAATAACACAAGAATTAGCCCTCC
Organism: Bilobella aurantiaca; assembly: GCA_021029175.1. Taxonomy (NCBI): domain Eukaryota; kingdom Metazoa; phylum Arthropoda; class Collembola; order Poduromorpha; family Neanuridae; genus Bilobella; species Bilobella aurantiaca. Next base: position 11,026 of record VYYI01001612.1, read on the forward strand.
AAAAAATTAGCATTATCAAGAGCTGGCGGTTTAGCCACAAAACCTTTTCTGCACTAGAAATTTATACTTTCTAAAATATAAAATACAAATCCTCTAGGCTAATCATCCCATCTAAATATATAATTTTACACTTAATTAATTTATCTGTCCAGGCTCATGTATCTGTGTCATTTGACAATATCGGCTGCAATGCGTGAACTAGTCTTGGATGCTTTGAAGTTATCTCGCTTACATTTATACCAGCATTAAAATATGTTTCCGGATATGTTGTTTTTGTAGTACTAAAAGTTAGAACTATTGCGTTTCATTTAAATCATAAATTCTAGCTATTTAACCTTGTTGTTCTGTCAGTGCTATTTTTATATAAGTTAACGGTCAACAAAAGCTTGTAGCCAAGGTTAAGTGTTTTGTTGACATTCTCAAGTTAGTACCTTGGAAGTGGTGTTGTCACAACGCTGGTAACTTTAAGTAAAACTTGAAGTGAACGTGTAGTTTTCCAAACTAGATTTATGGTTTGCTGTTGGTACCTATACTCCCACTATCTCATGGTTGAATGCTGAAATGTTTAATGAAGTGGGGAGACGATAGGTATAGCTTAATACAATGGCTGTTGGTGTGATCTCGCCTTACGCAAACTGAACCAATAAATTTTATGCGTAAAATCTTCAATAAATCTGCAATAAATCTTTGCGTACCTTTTAGAGAAATAACCGGGTGATGACTTTTTTATTCCATCACAAACTTTAGGAATGCTTTAGGAATTTTTATTTCATTTGAAATTTTTAAACTTACAAAGTTTGAACCCGAGCGTTCAAGTTTCTCATTGTTAGCCGGTTATTGCAGGTCCATTCGGACAAGCAAACTCAACGTTGTAGCTCGAGTAGGGGTCACAAAATTTAGATTTTATAAAATAAGGCGTGAACATATTAGTCGCCGAATTTGTCTTATCCATAAAGTATAGTTTAGCGTAGTTGGTTTCCAACAATTGGCAGTTTGCGTCATCCACGTTACAGCAGTAGCGGTCATGAGTTGCGTCGAAACTGCTGTCTGAGAAATTTGCATGTGTCATTGCAGTAACAATATAGCTGCAAGGAGAGAGACACTGCTTGGTTTCGGGAACTTGAAGGTTGATCGATTGCGGAATTCCTGGATTTCCAAAATACAAAGTTTCGTTTTTAGAACAGTCAAATGCAGTGAATTGTACCGTATCGCATGCCTAAACATCAAAGCTAAAATTATCAAGGTTATTTTGAGTTGGTGCCTAGTACGGCATAGTATGCTTAGTTACCAGATATGCTATAACCTTTATTGCATAGATGAGTTTATGTGGTAATATGCAATAAACCTCGAGATTTTAAACCCATCCTAAATTAACAGTTATATATTTTTTAATTTGTCCATTGATGCCGCTCTTGAAATTCAACTATCTCCTACTTAGCATTCAAATTCAATTTGAGATTTTGTTATCATCTTTTGTATTGTAATAATTGAAGAATTTAAAAGTAATTTAAATTTAAATTTAACTTCAGCACTATGTGTTCGATTGACTATTGGTTCTAGGGCGATTGTGTTATGGCCAGCTATGGAAAATTATCGATTTTTTTAAATTTTCATTTAATGTAATGTTACCTTTGAAGTCTTACATGATATGAAGATTTCATCGTAGGTGTTACTTTGGCTGACGTGTAGAACCCAAATGCAGTCTCAATTCTGTAACTAGAGGCATAATTATCAAAGCCAAAATAAACAATGGTGTTGGGGTATGTCGGAAAACTATATTGGACGCCTTTGTATTCGTAACCTCTCTCGTCCCCACTCGAGCAATTAAAACCATTTTTGTCACAACCAAATTTTGCAATAAACACTCCGTTCCAACCTTCGTTGTCGACAATGAAGGAGGCGCTACCTCCCGGACCGGTGCTTTGAATTGAGTTCGGACTCAATGGTTTCAATGTTATTTTTTGTGACACTTCGTAAGCCTGGCTTTTGAAAGAAGTTATCCACAGTCGCTCTTGACAGTTATTTTTAAAAGTGATTTTACGCTGGGGCACAGATCCAACCACCAGAAATAAAAACGAAAAAAATTGAATCGTTAAGTCTTTCATGTTGAAAAATTGTAAATTTTGAAGAATAAAATGAAAATTTTGACTGAGTTAAAATTAGTAGAGGTTTCGAGTTTAGTAAGAGCGCCAATGAATTACTTTATTTTAATTATTTGAAAAGTTGAGATAACTGATACAAATGATTTGTCAGTGTAATTGTTCGTAACGAGAAAATCATGCTTAAATGTTAAAACGACATTCATAAAACGACCATGCAATAACTTCTAGGAGTATACAAACTCGTAATTGATTGGATTCCAAGAGACAATTATTTATACAAGACGAGAAAAAGCGGATACTATGTGCATGTCGAGCTTGTCTTGACCTACCGGCTCTTAAATGTACTAGGTTTTAATTCAAGTATTTTTTTTCATTATGTTTTAGTGGCATTTCTATGACACATTTACAAGAATTTGAAAGTATATCTTACTCCTTATGTTTCATTTCCATTTATTGAAGAATTGTCCTACTGACAGGCCTGTCTGCTTTGCTGATACGCCTACGAGCATAAAGAAGGACTTCCGTTAATCAAAATTGCCAAAAATTGAATTGCCACTGTATGTTAGATCAGATTCAAATTAAGTTTGATTAAATATGCAATATTGAATACTTTTAATTTGAAAGCAAGACAAAATGACAAACACAACTTCGCATGACTTTAGTATAAACAACAAATTTGGGTTTGTTAAGGTACATTTTTGATTTTGAAAGATAGTTAATGTTCCAAATCGCTACGAATATTAATCAATGCTAAGTAAACTAATAATTATAACACTTATTACTAGTCGTAGACTCGAAATTGGCTTATTGGTGGAAACGCTAAATTCAATCTATTTCCCAACTTCAAAATGCTAAAAATTTCCAATGATGTAATTGCTGAAAATAGGAACGCTGAATTGGTTTGAATTTTGAATAAGAATGGTTTTGTAACTGAAATGACGGCCGAATGATATAAGTCATTCATTAGTATTTGAAATTAATAATTTGCCAAGGAATTACGAAAGGAATTATACAAAATTGAAATTACGATCTATTAAAAATGACTGAGAATTGTTAGTATTAACAGGCTTAGCATTTGAAGAAGCTTGAAAACATTCTTACATGCAGCGATTTTTCCTTCATTTCCTTCCTGACTAGCAGTGACGTTCAAGACATTTTTTGAATTTTAGTGAAACCGCAAGTAAATTATGTATTAAAGGGTATTAATATTTGTTTTTTTTTTTGTAAAAGCCTCCATTTGAACTACTCAAATTCTATGAATTGCAATTTTACGCATCATTTAGAAACGGGACGAAAACACTTTCTTCTTTCCATCGTGATTCCCTTCTGCCACTTTTCCTCTACTCAGTTCATGCATCACCAGAATATCACTTTAGCAAAACGTTCCATCGCTAACTAAACGAAACCTGTATGAGTGGTTAACCATTTGTCCGTTTAATTTTGTATAATTCTGCTTCATTGTGTATTTTGAAGTTTTCACTTAATTGATACATTTATGAACAATTCAAGGCACAGTTTAAGAGATTTTAACAAACCTTATTGAAAAAGAACAAAACTTGTACAAATAAGGCCAATATAACCTCAACTTATTGTTAAACGTCTTCAAATGGTGCGGCGATCCAAGAGATTGAAGCATAAGACTCTGCCTTCTATTAGCAAATTGAAGCCCTTTTATTTCTTTAAATGACGCAGAACTATAGATTTTAAAATAAATATGATGCCTAATAAAATTTTACAATTTATTTGATTCTGATCCTCGAAAGCACAAATTCCAGTAAATATCGATTTTAGTAATCACTAAAGCTATTGATGTATTTGGATAATTAATTATTAGTAGATTCAAATATTAGAGTTTAAAAATTAAAACCAAAATGCATTAAAGAAACTAAATTATTACATTAATTAAATAATTATATTTAAAACCAAACTTAACAATCATGCCTCGAAGTTAAGCTTAATTTGTTTAATTATGATAAACTCCTACATTTAATAAGTCACTACACTTGCAATAAAGTAAATTAAAACAAATCCAATAAAAATTGAGTAAAAGTAAGTTTTTACAACGCTGTTGCGTAAGCTTAAGTGTAAGTTTAATAATAACTTATTTATCTTAAAACGAGCTTTGTACCTAGTTATTAAATTATTGGTAGAACTCTGTTGTTGCTTTATAACAAAAATGCTATGCTCTTGAAGCCGTCTGGCTTCAAAACCAAGTTGTGTTGAAGCCTTCGGTTTACAATACTTGTAATCTATTTCAGCTAAACTAATTAATTTACTGTTGAAAGGCTCAGTTGTAATTAAACATAACTCCGGTTTTTCGTTCTAAACATGACTATTTTCTACTTTTTTTTCGATCTATTCCTGAAGCGCTATTATTCGATAAAAATTTAGAATTCAAATAGAAATTGAAAGAATTGCACATACTTTAATTGTACATTTACCTATCCTTATAATCAAATTCGTAGAATTTTTCTTTGAATCATTTATTTCGAAACTCCTCTTACTCTGCTCCGCCGTTACTCCACTTAGCCATAACGATAACATGGGCTTTCTCGGTTTAGGTTTTCTCGGTTTAGTTTTCTCCGCTTTGGTTTTCTCGGTTTAGGTTTTCTCGGGTTAGGTTTCTCGGTTTTGGTTTTCTCGGTATTGACCTGCTACCGAGACAACATGGGATCTTACCGTAACTCCTATTGTAGTGCTTATTGCTTGATATTTTTTTGGTATAAATTATAAAGTAAATTTTATTATGAACCTCGGTGCCTAGCACAACGGCACACGTCATTAGGCAGATACCATAAATTACAAATGACCCGAGTAGATACCCACTTTCCATGGAGAGACTACTCGCCGTATTTTTCGTGTTACTTAAGCTCAACATTCTCTGTACTCTAAATTTTCTCTGCCAAAAAAGAGTACCTACATTTTGATGTTCATGTTTGAAAATCCCGGAGTGAAACAACGCTTGAAAAAGTCCTCCAATTAAATTCGTTTTATCAAAATTTAGCCGGGATACTACAAAAAAATTATTTTGTACTACAAACGCTTGCTTTACAAGATATAGCTTTTTTGTTTTTCGCCTTGTCTCAGCAATCCCCAATAACAAATCCTGCAGGCAAATCATCTCTTCTAAGTATATACTTTTGCACTCAAGTAAGCTATCTGTCCAGGCTAACGCATTTGTTTCATTTGACAATATCGGGTGCAATGCCTCAACTAGTCCTGGATGCTTTGAAGTTATCTCGCTTACATTTATAAATGCTCTAGGATATACTTCGGTAAGTCTTCTGATGAAAGTGTTCATAGTACTTAAGCTAAATATTGCACCCCATTTAAATCTCAAATTAGTACTCCTATACATCGCCCAATTCTTAGTCCTGACTTTTTGCGAGTTAACGGGCAATAGAATCTTATAGCCAAGAGTAATCGCTTCATTTACATCCTTAAGTAGGTGCCTCGGAAGTGGAGCCGTCATGCCACTGGTAACTTCACCTCGATATAAGTTTGTAATAATTATGCAAGTTAGAAGTATCCCAGATATGCACAATTTCAATCCAAAAAGTTTACCCATGGCCACACTGTATTGCACTCCTTGTTCTAACAGAATCCTCACAACTATAAATAGAAATCTATCTTTGATTGCAAATACGCGTGATACTATGCATAGGAATAGTATTATTAACAAAAAGGTCGCTGCACATACTTGCCAAAAATGAGGCTCAAACGGGTACAAAAACACCAATAACGGAACATATCCTTTGCCAGCGCAAGATACAAAATTCAGAGAAACAGGATCAATCTGAAAAGCATTACTATGATCCCGTAATAGCTTAATTGGTATTATTGTGTTTGGATATACAATTACTCGATATGTGGGATGATCCAAACTGTATTGCAGTTTACGGTAATAAAATCTTGACGTGTTGACAGATCGCATTGCCTTAATAACAAAAGAAGTTACCATGAGATCTTCGTAACTAATTGCACTTATGCTGTTTCGCATTGAAGCTAATTTGTGCAGCATTCTGCGGCTGGATATTTGATGCCTTAAAGCTAACGAAGCGCCAACAGCAAATCCAAACTGAACTTCACTTATGAGAACGTGTTGAAGTGCTAAATCGTCAAGAATTTTTCGTGATGGCCTCCCACTTTGAAAACTGGTTTTGTGAAATACTGTTAATACTTTGTAATTCATACTCGGGTCGTTCATGAATGTGCTAATTTCAATATGTGCTAATTTTACAACGCAATGGTAAATAGGCACGGTAACGAAAGCTTGAGTATTACATCGGATCATGTTGCTCGCCTCATCACGTGTATTTAAGGTATCAATCAAAATGTAGTAGGTGTAGCGCATGTAGCATGCCGAGAATACATTTGTACTATCACAATTTGCAAGCCATAATAACTTGATTTGGATTTCGCAGTACTTTGGACTTGTTTGTGGTGTGTTCAAGACGTAAATTAATTGACAATTGTCTTTGCGTTCCAACCAATGATTCTCCATAAATTTAAAAATGTTATCGATGTTGCTGTAGTTTTTGTCAATAAACATTCGTTGCAAAGGACTATTATTCAAGTTCAATGAATTCAGGACAGAGTGTATTGCATCAGAGTTCTCTGTTTCAATAAGGAGTGTATGACAATGGTCGAGATTGATGTCCATTTGGTTGTTGACTTGCAGTATTGCGCCACTCTCGCGAATTAGCTTTACCATAAGCAACACTGAAAGAATGTAGTACATCCTGACTAGCTGCTTAGTAACACAAAGTATACTGGACAATTGCAAATTGCGCACTAATTTGCTTCTACATGTAACATTGTGATTTTACCAGAGACTTGGAGCGTGCCAGCAAATAATTTACATTTAACAAAACTTGTTTACTTTAGAATTCTAGCACAGGGGTAATATTCCTTTGAGACTTGCATGCATTTCTTCTGAGGAATTTTTTTATGAAACAATACTCAAATGTAGTGGTCAAAAGTGTCATGTTGATATGTACTGAATTTGCAATGTGAAAGCTAAAATGTACAATTGAAATAAATTTAGTCGACTAAGTAAACTTTTGAAGTTTGGCACGCAATTTGGAGCAATTACTATATAAAACGCAGTTGGTGGTTCTCGAGTCGCCAGGCATCTTCTTCATCAACCTTTTCCCGATGGTTTAGAACTAGAGACCCTATGATCTAATAGTGATAAATGTTGCTATAAAATAGAAAATTGTGGGTTCAATTCATACCAGCTTCCTCATATCGTTTTTATTATTCTTACAATAAACTTTCTAATTGGCTGAAAACCATCGTCCTAGTAACTCTATTTTAATTTTTCAGTGTTTCCAAATGTG
>VYYI01001613.1:0-18464 GCA_021029175.1 Bilobella aurantiaca
TCAGGTCCTTCGACTCTACCACCCCTGAACTTGCACTTTCAAGATCGATTCTCCTATCGATTTCTTCCAGCTTTGGATTTTCCTCCACCACGCAACATGCACTTGCATGTTCCTCCACAATCACATCTTCTACGGTAGCTTTCTCCTCGTTGACACTCTTTTTAACCTTTGCCTTGGCGTTGGTCGTAGTAGTCGTGCTCTTCTGTTTCGTTGAGCCTATTCCAGGTCGCTTCTTATTATCTTTCTTGGATTTCTTCGAACTTTTATTTTCCATATTGCTTTTATAACCTTAAGCCAGAGGCAGGCTTTGAACTGTTTGATCTGAAGCTTGCAGCAGGCTTCTTGTAAAATTAAGTAGCACTGCGGAACTGAAGGGTCTTTTAGTGCGTATTCCCCTCAACTATTCCTTCCAAATGTCGACCCAGGAAGAACCAATATTTTGGAAGGAAAAATAGGGAAAAGGCCCTTTTGAAAGGGCAGCTAGGGAGGGCTGAAAAAGAATTTTAGTAGAAGGCGTGTTTGGAAGTAGAAGAAGGTCAGATAGGAATTTAGATCTTGAGCTCCCTCGTATGTCCTCAAATAGTAAGTGACTTCACTTGGTAGTAGTTCCAGAAGAGTCACTTTCCCTTCCCCCAAAATGATGATGATGCGAATGGGAAGATCTTATGTTTGTCAATTACCACCTTGATTTCTCTTCTCAGTCGGTATATACCCAAATCCAAAGATGATACCAAGACAGTTTCGAGGATGGTGACAAGTACACAGTTCACAAAAGCCTTGAAATACTCAAGTGACCAAGTGACGACTTGAATACTGAGCAACCACCTACGATTCCGTTTCCATTACTGCAAATACTGAACTCGACTTAGGCAAATAAAAATTGGAATGTATGCCAACCGGTCACCAGTCAATGCACTTAAACTTAAAATAAACTGACGTTGTTAACTGCTCATTTAGCTTTTAGCGATTCGATCAGAAATGAGTCGATAGGTAGGAAAGGAACCCATTCATTGTAAGATTCCCAAGTGAAATGAAGTAGAAGAGGGCTAGATCTCATTGGAAATCTATTGTTTGGTGGGAAGGGTCGAATGATGGTTACATGAAGGAAGGGAGTTGCCTCCTACTACAGTCTACTACTCGTAAATTATAACTTGAATTTTAATGGGGAATTAACTCACTTCTTTCAATAGCTAAACCTGGCAAAACCCACAACTACTGCCAAATAACATGTGGAGAGCACCCACCTACTCACTCGATTCCTAATTTTCATTCCTACTTCCTCTGGATCAGGAGACGCGTCCTATTTACAAAAAGGGAGCTTAAACCATCCAATGTTTTGTTAGATGCTGCTAACTTAACTTTAACCACATATACAAGTTTAGGATATTTCTTGTAAACTGCTCCGCGCCTACATCCATTTACATTATTGAATGACAGTAGAAGCTCGTACACCGCAACAAAAAATCAGTAAAATTCTGATGAAGCATAATACGCATATAAACATTCGCTCCCAGGTTCCCAAGAAATTCACAGTTCGTTCACCTGAAAGTATTCTTTAAAAAAAATCCAGTTCACAATCAGGAAGGAGATCAAAGCTAACCCTTCAAAAATGACTTTTAAAATGTGGTTTCGAATGAAGATTGCCAATTAGTAGATTAATATCCTAATTTGTTCGACTGAAACTAGTCGACTAGTGTCCAAAGATTTCTCTACAGTCTCAGACTTACTCTAGCCAGCGTCTGAAGATCTTCATCACTGAGAAATGACGGCGCTGGTGCTGGAACTCGTCGTCGTCGTGTTTTCGCACATCTGGTTTCGTGGACTACCTCTGGAGGAGGAGGCGGAGGTGGTGGAAATGACACTGTATTTCTTGTAATTGACTCTGAGTCTCCAACCCTATCTTGACCTCTGACCTCCTCAACTCCATTTCCCAGAAAAAGGGAGCATTTCGTCACAGTCGGGTTTGAGTCCCAGGCATATGAGGCAACGGTTGTGGCATACGCAGCCACGCCACCATCTCCACCGACTTCTCCAGCCTTATCCAGCGACATAATACTGCTACTAAAGCTCCGCCCATTCCGCATCCCGTATGTTCTTCGATCCTGACTCGTGCAGCGCAAATTGGCGTGAGAGTATGGAGTTGTATAAGGTGAATTAAAACTACTGGATTCTGGGTCAGCACTGCTAGACCTCCACTCAGTCCCACCCGAAAGAGTTCTCCGGTATTGATATTGAGCGGATGAAGATCGAGAATCATCGGCTGGGGTGAAGCCAGTCAACCTGACAGGCGACACTAGAGACACTTTTGGAGGCTGGAAGTAGTTGAAATGTGTAGCTGATTTTAAGGAGTGTGGTTCTGTGAAAAGGGACAAAGTGGAGCCACCACATGGCGGGGCTAACCGACTCCATGAACCATGAGCCGCTTCATCTCTGTTCAATGCTGTATTTGATCCGGCGTACTTTTGATTAAAGCGCAAACGTTCGGCTCGATAGTTTTTAACGTAGAAGAAGGATGAGTCAGCCATTCGGAGGCAGAGGGCGGAGCTTTTCTATGAAGCAACGCTACAACTAAACTAAATGCATCGAAGAATTCCGACAAAACAGATTCACGGTTTCTGCTCTGCAGAAATAGAAATGAGTCTTCATTTGTGATATAAATAGATGATGTGAATTCGGGATTCAGAATGAGCAACTTGGATACTTCGGAGCATGGGATAGAACCCGCTCCCGGATAAGGGCGTTTCATGTTACTGGGAGTCAAAACCCGTATCGTAATTCTGTACAATGACATTAGTCCCTTAAGCTAGTTCGATATCAAATACTGTCCAGTCAAGAACTTCAAAAGTTGATATATCAAATATCAATTATAGTTGCGAGCGAGCTAGTTCATCACGATTCCAAATCACACGAAGTGCTCGCCGTCGAACATAATTTTCGGCATATTGTTGTCAGTGTATGTGCCTAAGCTTTGTCTTAACTCGTAAAAGTAATATTCTACTGAGCTATTCCGTAACGTAAACAAGCGATTAAGGATTTCAAATGAGCGCCTGCCGACGCCAATAGTACCGACCTGAACCTGAGATATTTCATTATTTACTCCATTTATCATTAATCCTATATCAGCCAAGCCGTGGAACATTATTTACTTTTTCTATGAAAAGGGTTCATGGAGATAAGATACCAGTGACTTAAACCATAAGTATATTCTGGTTTCAAATTGAAAGTAGCATCTTTCTCGGTAAACTATTCATTGTTTTGAATACATTACCTCCTTAGCAATAGTGTCCAAAGCTTCATCCTCGGCTGAGAAGTGCGATTTGTGGAGGGCCCTTCGTCGATTACCCACATGTCCAACATGACCTAGCTCTTCCTTCACGCCATCAGTGTCATCCATTACCAAAAACCATCAGACAGCACTCACGAAGATACCCGCGTCCCGTTTCTCAAGTCACTGGTGCCAAAGTTACACTTAACTTTTACAAATTTGTAGCTAAATTTTATTTTTAACACTTTAGCATGACGCTTGATTGCATGCTATTGACTTTGTCCCCACGTCTCTTTCTTCGTTCACTTTCACTTGGAACTAAACGTTAGTCAGAAATGATGATCTGGAATGAATCGTTGTCTTATATCACAATCTTCAACTGCACAATCTTAACTTGAGGTTGAAAAGCCCAACTATTTATGCCATTTTAGATCAACCCGTTTGGTCACCTCCATAAACCTAGTTAGTGAAATTAGATTGTTTACTACATCAATTAGATTGTTTACCTCAAAACTTTCCAAAATGCAATGTACACCAATTTACCAATTTGCTACGATTGCAGAGAGGACTTACCTTTAGTTCTTCATACAGAAATTAGCTGACTCCAGAAGGTGACCTTTGACTTTGTTTCGCCTCCTCCAATTGTTCCCAGAGGTCATCTGAAGAGGTTGTAAACGTTTTGAGCAGCTGCTGCAGTGAATCCGGATACAATCAATTGACAGTTGCCAATTAATTACTTGTTTATCACAGAATTGGGATTAGAGCTGAAGGGGACTCCTCCTTCCTTGAAAACAGGATTTCAATTTTTGATTTGGATACAAAGACCAAATTCCTAAGATTTCATCTTCTCAGACCACAACAGATGGCCGTCTCCTCGTCTTATCCTTGAGACCGAAAGCGCAGAAAATCAATTAAATTTGATTTTCAAGGTCAAAGGTCAAGTAATTGGTCTCAATTAATTAGACTGAATCAAGCATCCAACCACTTCTATGTGACGCTCATCTCGAAGTACTCACCTGTTTCACAATCGTTAACTCAATACAAAGTGTCAAGTTGAACTTTCAAAAGTTTTTTTGGCAAGAAATGTTATGGCTTCTAAAGTTCTTATATTTCGTTAAAATGTGGATTAAGAATCAGTTAGTTAATTAGTTTATACTAAATTAATAAAACCCAAATCAAATTGATTCGACCCTATTCAGAATTTTAGAACATTTAATTTTACCAAATTTAATTCTCCTTTTTGTTAAGTATGGAATGCTGCATACTTTGAGATGATAAGATAAGAATCTTTAAAAAAAATAAGGGCGCGAATAATTTGAATTGAAGTTTATTTAATCTTCGCCTAATCTGAACGTAATCCGATAATTGGATTAAGGAGGATTAGTAGTAGTAATGGTCGTAAACATAGTAAATGACGTAGATTTACTGCTGAATGAAATTGTAAACAGTGGAAGAGTTCAAACTACTAAACACCCAGAAAAAACAAATTTAAACGCGTACTTGAAGTAAATTCAATATTACCGATAAGTGGTTATACTTACATGTGAAAAGTAGGAAGACGAAGAAAAGCATGAAATAATTAAATGAATTTATTAGTTCAATTGACAGAATAACGGGAGATCAGACGAGTTTTACAAGAATAAAAAGGTACAAGGCTCTGCGTGAGCTGAATAGGCTTGTCTACGTCGAGTCCTTAAGAATTGTTAATGACTAATAAACCGTTGCAAGCACGTAACCAAGTACCGTCTTGTACTCATGAAGAAATAGGGGTCATTTAGGGGGTCCTAGATGGAAAGTGGAAGGGTCAGGAGTCACTTGAGTCAATAAACTTTTCGCTTTATATAGAAATAGAAACATGAACAAAATCCAATTTTGCGGTTTCGGGGTCAAGGGTCAACAGGGTAATTTAGACCATAATAACTTTTCATTTAACACAAAAAATTCAAAACCCCGAAAAGCCCGATTTTTCGGGTTTGAGGGTCACTTTCGGGGTCGAAATGAGAGGGAAGGGTTTGACCCGAAATTCACCTCAGTCTTGACCCTTAGAATATTCTCCCGCAAACAAATTTTTTAAAAAGTGAATCCGTTCGGGAGTTAGAGCGCAACCGGGCAGACGGACAGAGCGTTTCCATAAAGTAGCTACGCCGCTACTTAAGAACGAATTTTAATTCCAAAATCATATTTAGAAAATTAGAAAATTTTGCTATTGTTTAATCGCATTATAATTTTTATTAGCCCGCATGGGACGACGCGCTGCCAAGTTTTCCAGCCTCCTTTTCATCTTGAATTTCACGCATTACGTCGAAGACTAGTTCTAAAAAAAACGAAAATAAATCTGAAAATAAGGAAATAATTTCATTTAGAAACACGGAGTCCAATTTTTTTAACTTACGTCTCCAGCTCTGAAAAAATAAAGACTTTTTATTTTACCGGTGGAATTAATAAAAATTGACATTGATAAAAAAAAAATGAAATTATTACCTCAAGCGGTGCATCCATGTCTTCGAAGCTTTGGTCATAGGGTTGGCTTATTGGTTCGTCATTGGGATCAGCGTACTGGCTGAGATATGGATGGGCTAATGCGTTCGCAGCGCTAATTCTCATTTCCGAGTCGAGTTCCAGCTTGAAATGACAATTTGGTATAATTTTGTTAATTAATAAATTGCACTTAAACGCAATAATAGGTACCATTTTCTCGAGCAAGTCAATGGCCAAGGGCGTGGCTTCCTTGAACAAACTGCCAAAGTTTTTCTTGTTCATGGCTGGGAGGGCAGAGATGTAGAGGCGAGCCTAAAAAAAAATTGCTTTAAAAATAATCAAAAATTTAGTGTTTCTAGTTTTTCGATTTTAAGCATATTTTAGAAAAAAGAACAAAGTTCTGCTGACTGGCTCCGAAGTTATCCTTTGCAGAAGTGTTTCGTTTGGCTTTCCGAGGAGTTCCATGATTAAGTTCAGTTGATTTATATCTTAAAATCATAACCGTTTCTTGTAAATTGGTTAACGCTACTTGCAAAACAATACTAATTTCTGTTGTGTTATTTCTTACGATCGCTGCCAGGGAAGAGCGTCTTGCCAGTGATGAGCTCCGCCATAATGCACCCGACGCTCCAAATGTCCACCGTTTGGTCATAGTGCATCCAATTAAGCATTATTTCTGGAGCTCGGTACCATCGCGTGGCATACGTAGCCCGTCATTTCCATGTCCGTCGGCCTCGCCAAGCCGAAATCCAAAATCCTCAGCTCACAGTCCTCATTAACTGCAATGTTGGACGGTTTGAGATCCTATAAGTATAAAAATCAGCGATTAGCGCCTTTTCTGCCAACAATGCGCTGAAATACACTGATTACTCTGTGGATGATTCCGGCTGAGTGAATGTACTTGAGACCACGGAGTATTTGATAGACGAGGAATTGGACATGCTCGTCAGAAAGCTTCTGCGTCTTTATAATATTGTTCAAGTCCGCCCCCATCAAGGGCGTCACCAAGTAGCTGTCACCCAATTGCAACCATAAAGCAATTTAAAATCTAATCCGATAGTCAATTTAAAAAAGTATGTTCCTCACAGATCCTCAAAATCATCTTTACTAGATGCGGGTGAGAAGACGTCAATGAGTCCAATAACGTTTTCATGATTCATGTGCTTGAGGAGGCGGAGCTCTCTGTAGGTACGCTTTGCATGTGTCGCCGATTGAAAGGGCCTCGCCAACTTACTTGATGGCCACTTTTTCTCCGGTTGTTGTGTCAAGACATGACCTTTGGGATGTCAAAGGTACATTATCCGAGAAAGAAAATCAGAAAAACAAGAAAAATGTCACTCACGAGACCTGTCCGTAGGCCCCACTTCCCACCGGAGTGGGATTGGTGTACTTGAGCGGAATGAGCCACTCTGTTCTATTGAGCTCCACCTTTTGGAATCCGGGTGGGACGCTGGTGGAGGACGCTTGCGCCTCGGACGGACCTTGGTCCTTATCTCCCATTATAATTGGACCAAAAATTGGAATTAATAACGGTTAATTAGCTTTTTTTTAAGTGTAGAGGAGTTACAGAGTGAGTAATTTGTCTGGATATGGTGGGCCTATCTGCTGTGAGGGGCACATGAGGTGTTGGTTCGTATCCATAGCTCAGCAGTTGAGCACTGGGTTCATTTCGGGCTGGGAAGGGATCTCCAAAAGATCTTACGTCAAGTGTGAATATGTAAAGCGTGTGGGTGTCAAACCACAAATTAGAAATCATATGTAGGATAACAAAAGCCAGAACAGACAATAGGAATCAGCCCCTTCAATGAACGCGTAATGGGCTAAACGACGTTTAAGCTAATTAATTATTTGCGAATTAAGAAATAATTTTTTTAGGAACTTTTTTTTTGTAATTTTTAGGGACGTTACGCTACTCAATATATTGGGATCTGTCTTCAAGCGTTTGATTTATCGGGTGAAATGTCCAGCCACAAAACCACTACAAAAGTCCATGGGCGTTTTTTTTTCGTCCAAACATTAAAAAAAGGCTCCAGCGAGGCCCTATTAATAAAATCAAAGCGATAGTAACGCTTGCCAAAAGATACAAAATGTTAAAGCTAATTAGAACAAGAAAGGTGAAAAAGGTGAGAATCGGAGTTTTCTAGATACACATCTTTCCAATTAGATTTCTTGAAGCCCGGCCATTCGGGAGCGTCGCTGATGACATGGAAGAACAGAAATGGGATTCGTTCTAAAAATAAAATTTGCAAAAAAAAGATACAGGAAGTTTTGGCCAGTTGTAAAGATCTTAAACCTATGCCAAGAAAAATGGAAATTTTGTATTTTAGATTTCCAAGTTCAGTAGATCAACGTGAAGCACGGTGAGACTTGGAAATCACAATGGCGCTGGCGCTGCTGCCCGCACGTTGTTTGTTGATTCTCAGAATTCCTGTGTTCAAATAATTTTTTAAAAGAAAGTGATTTTTAAAATTAATTTATAAGTCAAAATTAGTGAGAAGGGACCCGAATTAATTAAATTTCAAAATCGCAATGTCCCCCTCTATGGTTCCGGACATTGTAGTTACCACTATCTATTTTGGTCTAACGCTCCTCCTCGCTGAAATTTGTCGCCGATGCACTCACTTTCTTTTCAATCCTTGGCCAAATTTGGATAGCGCTGCGCAAGAATTTATTGCTGCCTTTGAACTTTGCTCAACTTGCTACGAAATTAACATTCGTAAGTTTTAATTTTTTTAAAATTTCCACGGTTTTAGAGAGTGATTTTGAGGATAATGCTCAATTCTAGTATTCGAGTATCCCTACGGCACACTACTCTATGCAATCTACCTGTTCTTGGCCTCTGTATGGTGGACGTTGACGTGGGGGAATGCCACGGCGTCTCCTTACAGCCCTGTAGTGAGTTATCTGTTTGGAGAGAACGCCGCTGGCAACGCTCGCCATTTTAATTCCTGCTCAATTGGCCGGCGGCCTCGCCTTCTATCAATTCTATACAAAACCACTGTGGGAATTAGGATTCGGAAATATTCATCTTCAGAAAACTTCGGAACTGATGTGCTTTTCGGATATACAGGTAAGCAGCGCCACTTTTAAAGCAAACGCCGTGTCTTTCATGCATTATTTGGTTTCAGGCCCCTGTTCCAGTGGCCGCTATTGTGGAAGGCGCTGGAGTTTTCGTCACTCTGATAACGGCTAAAGTCATCGGGTCCAGGTTCGACGAGAAGGTGACAGCAACCGTGGAGGGTTTCGTTTCCACCGCACTCGTTATTGCTGGTAATTAAGGAAAGACATTGTAATCCACTTGAGGCACAGGCAATAATTTTCAAACTAATGTCGTAGCCCTCAATGTTTCCGGAGGATACTACAATCCCGTCCTGGCCACAGCAACACAATTTGGATGCTTTGGGAGCACTCCCGGAGAACACTTTACCGTCTATTGGCTCGGAGAAACGGCAGGCGCGGTTTTCGCTCAATTGGTGTGGCAAACCGTTCTAGAGCGGTATTTAACTAAAGACAAATCAGACTAAACAAAATTTTAATAAATTCGACCTACTATACTTTAATCCGCTAAAAAGACAAGCGTCAAATAAATATAAATTATATGTCAAATGCAAACAATACAACAAGGACGTTGATAAATTCATTGGCGTGAGGCACAGCAATGGTTAAACTCCAGCGTACTTGACTTCATCAAAAGCTTTCCTGGCCTTCTTGAGCTCTTCGTTCATGTTGAGTAGGTCCTTGACTCGCGCAAACTTCCGCGGATCTTTCTTAACGTAAAACATAATATCTTCAACTTGTACACGACCATTTTTCCCGATATCCATCGCCTTGTGGGTCTGAAATTTTGTAGTAAAAAAAGTCAACGGGTCACTTATAATATTTTTTAGTAGTAGAAAATTTACCACTTCTGTGATATACTCAATAACCATGTCTTCAAGTAGATCCACACTCTCCGTATACGGATTCTGGTCATCTCCGAAACCGTACATCATGCAACGGAGTTCTTTGGAAAAAAGCCTCTTCCTGGAAGGATCGATCGTCAGAGTTTCAACGCGAGCAGAGGACACAATTTCCCCATCTTGGGAATTGTCATCGTCCATCTGAAGACAAAAATTGAAGTTAAAAAAAATACTTCATGCACACAATAGCTTACTCCACGCAATGTATGAAAATGACAAAGCATAACGCAGATTATTATTGGCGTAAGGAGTCGCGTTAGTTAGAGTTATGTTAGTAGAGCGTTTATAATCATGCATCAGCTACAGAAGTGAGGTATAAGCACCAAACTGAAATTGAGGACTATGTCTTCATGCCATGCAGCGGTCAATATTCCCGTGTTACTACCTGTTGCTGCTGTTCGGCAATGTCATCGTTCTTTAGAGGTGAAGTGGCCATTTAGGTCATTTAGTCTACACACTTGAATGGGTAAATATGATTTAGCGAAGAGCCTATGCAGACATACAGACAACAACATAACTGGTTATTGAATTCGATTTGGTTAAGGAATACCTAACGTGGACAACCTATTCGTAACTTAAAAAGTTTTTTTTTTCATAACAATTCATAATCCGTGAACAAGTACTAATTAAAATCAACTTACCTTTTCTACCAAATTATTATAATGCAAACAAAATACTGTTTCTCTCAAGTTCAAGTCCTCCAGCGGCCTTAATCGTTCAATCAAGAAAGTACAAGCAGATTACAAGAATCAATCGTGTAATTATCGTAAAATATACAAATTTGTCAATTAACTCATTTATCTCGTGTCCTTTTTCCTAATTAATTAGTAACTGTTAACAGTTCAATGCTCAATTAAAATTGACAGAAGATACACACATGACTCACAAGCAAACAATACGGACTCCTCAAGAGTTACAAGTCAATACACTACCTCAAAAAACCTCTGGGCATTGCTTGAACTTAGATACATTCATGCATTCAGCTTACGGTGAAATTTTTTAAAATTTAATTAAAATTAGAATGCTTGATGTGATTATAATTTAATTTTAATCACAATTTAATTTAGTAACTAATTGATAATCGACAATTTTGTAACCATTTTCAGTAATGAAAAAATCTTTTTTTTAGGTACTTAGCGCGAATTTTTTCAAATGTAGAAAAAGTCACTTTGCCATTTCCTCTTCATTCTGCCTCTGCCTTTCATCTTGTTGTTTTTCTGTTTTCTCCTGTTCCGAAAGTCAATTGATCAATTTTTAAGGATTTAAACAAAGTTCAGTACTAATTAATTAGTGAAAATAAGGGTAAGAGTTCTTAATAACCCAATTTCTGCTCGTTATAACTTCTATTATATTGCAGATCGCTTTAGATTGACTTCAGTATGGACAAACAAAGTACCGGTCGCAGATCAACCCCTGGGAATGGGAAAACAGCTGGAGAAATGCAGAATCCGCTGCTTGTCGGAGTTTTGTTCTCTGTTATTGTTGTGTTCCTTACAATTAGTAAGTTATTGATGTTTCAAACTGAAAGCACTTACCTGGCTTACCTGCTCCCTGATCGGTTACATTACGGTTTCTGGGGAACTTGGGAGGTTTTCAATAAGCTTTCCTATTCAAATGTTTGGTTTTAAAAGTCTTCGCGCAGGAAAAATTCCACCTCTGCTGGTTGCGCAGGGTCTCTGAAAACCTCCCAGTTCTCTAGAAATCGTACTCTAACCCCCTGATCAAATAGTTGGGCTGGATTTAAGAGAAGGACATGGGTTCAAATATGCTGAAGGATCCAAATATTGAACTAAATGATAAAAACATTTCTGTTAATTTCAGTGTACTTTTACATTCGTAATAAGAAGAAAGGACGCTCCGTCCTCATTGTTGGTCCTTCTGAGAGTGGGAAGACGGCAATTTTCCTCCGTCTTGGCTTTGGGAAGGACATGGAGACCGTCACTTCAACTGCACCCAATGTAACAGAGTACGAAGTTCCTGATGCTGTAGTAGCTCCACTTCTTCTCAAGGACCTTCCAGGTCACGAGAAGGTGCGAATTAAGTACTGGGAGGCGAACAAAGTGGGCGTGAGAGGAATAATTTGTGCCCTCGACGCTGCTGGTGGAAGCAAGTCCGTACGCGACGCGGCTGAAGTATTGTACGAGATCCTGACCGATCAAATTGTAAATTCCGTGAAACCAAACATTCTAATTTTTGCCAATAAGCAAGATTTACCTACTGCAAAAGCCACAAAAGTACTTCGACTTCAATTGGAACGAGAAATGTAAGAATAATATAAGTCTAGATAATTCGACTGGGCTCTTGAATTATTTGTTGCTCTTTGAATTAGCACTACACTTCGGCTCACTAAATCTGCTAGTTTAAAAACCATTGGTGGAAATTCTGGGGGAGCCAACAAAGTTCTAGGAAAATCGGATCGTGATTTTGAATTTGATCAACTTTTGCCATTAAAGGTATATTAAATTTAGTTTTTGCTGTTGTTTCCTTCCCTCTGAAAATTAATTGTTTGAACATTTTTCTATTAGGTCGATTTTGCTGAAGGAACTGCAGCAGGCGAAGAGGCGGATGTTACACCCGTCCTATCCTGGTTGAAACAATTGGCATGAAGCGTTGACCAGACATGACCTCTGCATCTCTCATTAATTCAGTCTGGGACCTGTAGGAACGTAAATATTGTCGGTGAAGCAGTAAACTAAATTATATTCTGTTACTAGCTTTTATTGTAACGTCACGTTGGACTATGAAATAAATGCAATTCTGATTGTTACTGGACGAAGTCGGAAAAGGTATTAAGGTAAAGTCGAACTAAACAATAGTTCTCAAATATAGATTTTCATTTTCGATATGAATTTATGTTCAGTCAACTACGTTAAACTTGCTCTGCAATTCTTTTAGTTTTAGTCCCAAATTTTCGTAGTACTTCATCCTGAAAAGTATTAATTGAGCGTTCTCTAAATCATTCCTCTCAAATGCGTCCCTGATCTCCTTTTCCAAGAAAGCGAGAGCCCTTGCATTTCTGCTCCGAAACTCCTTCCATTCCTCCGAATTCGACAGCTCCTCCAGCTCTTCGTTGAGCTCTAGTACTTCAGTCAGAAATTCTGAATCCAGCGTATGTTGATTCTCAAGGTCCAGTGAGATGCCGCGGAGACGAAGCAGATAGAGGGCGCGCTCAATTGGATTTTGAAGCGTAAAGATTGCGGAGTTAACAAGCGAAGAAAGGTCTTGACTGATTTGCTGCTCCTTCATATCCTTGTCGCCGAACAAGTCTGGATGAAGTTGACGCTGCAGCTTCTTCATGTTGAAAGACAGCGAGGCAAGATCCACATCAAACGACTGTTGCTGTTGACCCAGAATCGTGAAATAGTCAGGTACTTGATCCTTGGAGTACTCTTGTAGACACCCACACTGTTGACATGTGGTGGGGAAATCCTGCATTGGCGTTTTCACCATGGTTCCACATTTCCAGCAGTCTGTCAGAATACAAGGATTTGGGGAGGAAGAACTGGACATTGGGCGCATTGACATTGGCTTTTGACATCGACACCAAGCGATATCTTCATAAACCCTGCTCACCGTGGATTGTTGTACACGAACCGTTGCAAAGGTTAAGGGTCGAGTGGCTAACATTTTGAAGATTAGGTTACTGACACGAGATCTTGAAATCATATCTTTCTCGAGTGTATACTTAAGTACAACCTTAGGTAGTAAACTTGTTGAAGTAACCACGTCCACTCCACTACGAAGTTATAACCTGACGAACGAACTTGAGCACAGTCAATCAAGGCAACGGTTAGGACACTTAATTAATTTGGTATCTTTATTTTAACTCAATTAATTAACTATAAATTTAGGCAATTTATTTGATGTATCAAACAATTAAAATTGCTTTTTGTTTTTATGAAAAATTTCCACTTTAGTTTCCTGTCATCATCATAAACGCGCACATATACAGATACTGAGGTGGGCATATTTACAGGGACTTGAGTTTAAAAAATTGATCAAATTAAAAATATTAATTGAATTAATTAAGCAGCTGTTAATTATCACCTCTACTTGTAATTTGATTGCGATTTATTTTTAAATGATATCATATGCTAACTAGCTATTTTTATTTCAAGATGAGATTGTGCTTATATCTCAATGTCCAGCGCTGCAATGCGGCAATTTTCGGCGGCGAAAAATGTGTGCGTCCTCAAGTGTTTACTTCTCGGTTCGCGCGCTCAGCTTTTGAAAGATTGAGATTTGAGGAGACACTGGCGCGTATTTTTTTCAAAATAATTTGCAATCGATATTTCAGTTTGGCAATCAGTCAAATTTCAATCACGATCATATATGTGTGGTGTGTCAATCAATCATTCTTAATTTAATCAGTTTACTTTATTCATTATTTGGTAAACACTTGCTAATTCTTTAGCATAGTTAACTTAATTGAAGTTAATTTTTAAATTTCTGTTCTGCTGATTTAAAGCAAAGAAGAAAGAAGATAAAGGGAAGACACCAATACCAAGCGTCTTCGTCTCAAGGGTCCCCCCAGTTTCATAAATTAATTTCATCAATTAATAACTTTCCGAAAACTTCAACATGTCGTACATGCTACCGCATCTCCACAACGGATGGCAAGTAGACCAATCGATCCTCAGCGAGGAAGATCGTGTTGTGGTAAGTTTTGTGCATGTTGCACTACATATCAATTCGACAAATGCTTTAAGCGATTTTTGATTAGGTTATACGATTCGGCCACGATTGGGACCCGACTTGTATGAAATTTGATGAAATCCTGTATGGGATTGCAGAGAAGGTCAAAAATTATGCCGTGGTCTATTTGGTGGACATCACGGAAGTTCCGGATTTTAATAAAATGTAAGTTACCGGCCGATTGATATTACTAGAGAATTGAATGTTTGGTAATGATCTTACTTTCTAGGTATGAGTTGTATGACCCATGCACCGTAATGTTCTTCTTTCGCAACAAGCACATCATGATTGATCTGGGAACTGGAAATAACAACAAAATCAACTGGGCCCTTGAGGATAAGCAAGAGATGATTGATATACTTGAAACGGTTTACCGAGGAGCCAGAAAGGGCCGAGGTCTTGTTGTGTCACCGAAAGATTATTCAACTAAGTACCGCTACTAACTAGTTCGTACGTTTATGAATTTTTTTTATTTCGAATTCATTCTCACTGCTTAAATTAGTAACCACGTCATTACAGTAATGATATATTAAAAGCCTGTTTTTATCTTTTGGAATTTAATTCAAGAATAAGTATTTTTATATCGTAATTTCCTACTTTATATTAAGCAAAATAATTGTTCAATTGATTTCATTTATTTTTTCAGGCTTTGATAATTTGTTTTCCAATGTTTTTTCCTTGGAGCATCGATATAAATGATTCGGGCATAGTGTCGAATCCTTCGTTAACAGTTTCTCTTGCTTTGATTTTGCCCTGTAAAAGTAAAATACAAAGTTAATTTAGTTCTTGGTGGTATAAATATCTGTTCTTCGCAACCTCCAATAACCAGTCTCGAATTTGTGTGATTCCTTCCAAGTACAAAGGAGACTCTGCCCATCTTCCGACGTTAAAGCCTAGCAGGGAAAGATTTTTTCCACGAAATCCCTTGTAGTTGAATGGTTCTGTTAAATAGTTTAAATTTATAATAACTATTATTGCAAAATGCGCTAATGAAAATCTTACCTGTGATTAGCCCTTTGTCCTGAACAACGTTGTAGGCGGATATATTACCACATTGAGCAATTCTTCCGAAGGGATTCATATTTTCTATAACATGGTAAGCCATTTCCCCTCCAACCTACCATATGCAAATGCCACTGTACAAATTTTCTTTTGTTCAAATAGCAAAAATCGCGACTACTGGCTACTGGCTTAAAGATACCTACCGAATACATTAAAGATAATTACCGAATCAAAATAGCAGTCAACTCCCTCTGGAACGTGCTCCTTTAGGATCTTATCCAAGTTGGCTCCTTTATAATTGAATGCTAGGTCAAACCCGAACTCATTCTTAAGCCACTCTAATTTATCATCACTGCCAGCGAATCCAATCACTTTGCACCCTAGGAACACAGTACGCAAAATAATTCTGAGACTATTACCTCAAAGTTAGTCAATAGTTATGTAGTTTACCAAGAATTTTTCCAATTTGTCCGACAATTGACCCTACAGCACCGGCAGCCGCGGACACAACCAATATCTCTCCTTTCTGGGGTTTCACCAATTGTGAAAGACTCAGATACGCTGTCATTCTGCAAGGAAGAAATTTGAATGAGGTGAGGTCAGTAAATTATTTCGAACGCTTATAAAAACAAAATACCCTGGCATGCCCATGCATCCAAGCGCATAAGAAAGCGGAAGACCCTTCATATCCGGAACTTTATAAATGGTATGCCTCGTCCGAGGACCATTTGGCGTTGGTTTGTATACTGTCCAGTCACGCCAGCCAAAGTAGGATACAACCGCAGATCCTTTTGGAAATTCATCACAACGGCTCTCAACAATTCTAAAAAAAAACTAACCTTTAGAATATATAACCGAAACCGAAATGCTTCCGTTGCCTACGAACCTTGCCACTTGTCCGCCGAGAAATTGATCTCCAATTTCCATAGTGTCCACGCTTCTACCCCGCATATACGGATCCACAGTCCAGAATTCCGCCTTTGCAAGAATTTCTAAACGAGAAGAGTAAAAGGCACAATACTGTACAGAGCATTGAAAAAAATCGTTTGGAAGTGAAATTACATCCACCAGATCATACCTCCTTCCTTCAATTGTGGAAGTGCCTCTTCCACAATTTTGAAATCTGTTAATTTTGGAAATCCGACAATTTTGTTAGCCATGACGAACTTTCTAGCTACTGTGGCCATTTCGTCTGCTTATTTGCAATTAATCAAGAACACAGATTCTCCTTGGCTAAAGGTGACCTCCAGGACACAACTAAAAGTATGCTCTCTGACTGCCGGCTTTAAACCTAATACTAATAGAGGCCTTTTGTGTGAGTATAAAAAAGTTGAGTTCTTAAAATCAATACACAATGCAGATGATGATGGCATACTCTTATCAAGCTTCTCCAGAATAGAAATTAAACATTTAACATTTAACACCATTAGGTAATGGAAGATACACTTAACATGTAAGGCAAGCAACCATTTACTCAATTATGCTTAATTAATTTATTCGAAACAAATCATGTGAGATGAGAACCATTAATAAATTACTAATAACTTGTAATTTGTAAACGTGTTTCCTTGTATGCTGGAAACTCCAGTTCAACTTTTATCCTCCGTTTCTCATCTCTCATGACCTAACAGGCATTTAATTTATAATCATTGTATCTTTTACGTTAAAGGAAATTTGACAATAATTAGTTTTTAATTTACTTGATTAATTAACGTATTCACTTTCAATCATAATATTTAAAAAATTTAATAATAAGCTTGAAACCTTCGCAAGGAGTATCATATCACATTTACCTCATCTTTTAATCTAAGTATACCGTTTATCTCTTACGATGTCTCAGCTGATAGCGCAAAATTTAAATGGAGATTTGGTGAAGGGGGATTTTAAACTTTGTTGTTGTTTTGAGTCAATTTTAAAATAACGTAGGTACACATTTTAACTAATTAGGTTAATAATTTAATTGCGGTTTCCTAACACATTAAAAACTGTACATAAAATGGGATTGATTATGAAATGATCATTTCAACGTTATAAGGTTCATGGTTCACTGGAATGGATTCTTAGGTGACTGACTTAAGCTTTTCAATTCAATTCAATTAAAAACGGTAACATTTAACATGACACATATTTATTATAATAACATTTAATTTAACAACTATTCAACATTTACAAATCATTGACTTTTATAGGTGAGAAAATAGAGAGGATATTTACACTTTTACAAGTTGCCAAGATTTGAAGGAAAAGTCTCTAACGTTGTTCTACGATTACATTTGAGAGAAAGACAAGAAGTGTGATAGCGACGTCCGAATGGAGGTTTGTACATAATTTTATTTACGTTAAAATATTCAAGGTTTGTTGTTTGCCTTTATAGTGAAGCTTGTTTAAAACACCTTGAAAATATTGATATAAACAACATGTTTCTACAAACGAAATCCTTTACAGAAACTGGTACAGCATGACGATGTGTATAGTGAACTCAAAATAGACGCTGATAAATTGCATTCACGATGCTTCAATTGCTACCGAAAGTTCACCAAAAACTGTCTTCCAAGCAGACAGTTTTACTATGAATTTTATGACAGCGGTATTCAAGTCAAGAAGAATGTACAAATATCTGAAGCCATCAAGGAGATTTACGAATGGCGACTTTTTGGATTAGCGGATAGCGGACTTACACTTGAAGAGAGTTTTGGCGTAAACCAATTTCGGGTCTGTGGTAATGTCTGTGGTGTGGCGATTGCTAAATTGTACGGAGCTATAAAGGTGTTCGACTCTCTTGCCCATTCGAGCTCATTGTTGGAAAGTTTCACCAACAAGTTATTGGATAAATTCATCTCAATTGCGGGAAGTCAGTCACTAGTTGGTTGCAGTCCTAATGCGAAAAGAAAGGTAGTCCCGAACTTGCTGACTAGGAAATCGAGGAAATCAAATGAGGACGGAATAGGGAAAGAAATTCTTAATCGTCCAGTAACGCAGCATTTGAAGGTGGAAAAAGGAGCTGATGCTCAAGAGCCGCAATCAACGTTAGAGGAGGATACCCTAATCCGGATTCTGGATCCAGA
>VYYI01001614.1:0-18463 GCA_021029175.1 Bilobella aurantiaca
ACCATTTCAGACGAAGCGATTGTAATGCAATTCACTCAAACCGAAAAGGCTGAAAGTCTGAGTTCGGACAATGAGACAGAAATTACAACCGAAATTCCGCGATTTGTTGACATTTATCACCATATTGAGGCCATTCGACATTGGATTTTGGACAACTCAATTGATTCGTCTGTTTATATGCACATATCATCAATCGAAAAAGTTGTGATTGATCATAAAGTCCGTAATCGGACTCAGAAAAAAATTACGGACTACTTACATTAAGGAATTACATATAGAATATGTACATATTTTAGTAAAGTAAATTAATCATGTAGTATTCAGTTGAATAAATTAATTGAAATGTAATTTTTAACGTGCTAAAGTTCGTATAATGTATATGCTCAGTTATAGGGACGTGTCCCGTTATAGTGGTACCCGGTTATAGTGCACCTAAACTCAGGCAACAATTGGATCCATTATAACGAGGTTTCACTGTAGTAGTTATTTTTATGGGGACTGTACTATAAAAACCACGTAGATTCAATATAATGTTCATAGAATTCATATATGAAGTCAACAGAGAAGATATAACAAAAGTTATTTCTACCTAATTTTTTTTATTCCAGAAATCGAGTTTGCTCTTTAAGTCTCCATTCTTCCTTCTTTTGGAGAGCGTACATACAATACGATTTTTGTAGCGGTCGGCAGTTAGAGAATAATTAACACTTTTAAAAAATTTCCTTGAAGTTTAAACATAATTTATTGCCGTTTTTAAAAACTTTATCACCTAATTAGTATTCTTTTTGGTTTCTTGAAAACTTGATACTTTTTTCCGATTACTTTTTCGCTAACTTGACACTTTTCGAAATTTTTCGATGGCTTCTCCTTGAAGTTTAAACATAATTTCTTGCTGTTTTTGATAAATTTATCACCTACTTAGTATTGTTTTTGGTTTCTTGAAAACTTGTTACTGTTTTCCGGTAACTTTTTTCGATAACTTTTTCCGCTAACTTTTTCCGCTAACTTGACACTTTTTCCCGATAACTTGATACACCCGATTAAGCACCTTTTACTTTTTTCTTTAATTAAAATTTTTGTACAAAATTTCAAGAAGTTATATGTTGTCATTGACGTTTTACTTATGGGTCCATGGACCAGCGTACAAAAAATATTGCTAAAATTTTAATAATAAGTTTATACTTAATCTACATAAAGTCTTTGTTGTTTGCAACTGAAAAACGAAAATCCGGAAAATGCAAAAATTAAATCCAAACCCTTTTGTTTTTAGCGTTTCTTTTTGACAAGAGAATTCATACAAAAGTAATGAAATTTTTTTTTAAAAAATTAAAATCAAGAGATTGCAAATCTAGAATCAAAATTAAAACAACTAACCAGGAGTTAGACTGAAGTGCGCAAGCACTAAAAATTTGAAACTTTGCCATTTTAATACTTATAATAAGCAATAATGTTTTTTAAAAATAGTGAGAATTTCCAAGGCACAGAATCTCGATAAAATTATTTTCTGAAATATTTTTGAAAATTCTTGCGAGATTTTACATGTCATTTCCAATGCTTCATGATGTCCCCCTTTCTGAAATTATGGTATTTTAATAGACTCGCTTTGTCGGAGCGCCGGGATTTTGTTGCGGAATTGTCTCAACCCGAATCCCAGTATTTCGAACTCAAACCGGAACTTTTGAATTTTATGCACTTTCTTCGACTTGAAACCGTTATTTCAAACTCAAACCAATACTTTGAAACTTTTTTCACTGTATTCGATCTGGAACCGGTATTTCGAACTCAAACACTACTTTCGCCTCTTAATAAAAACTCATATGCATGCAAACATGTATGCAAACGTATATCATTTTGTGAATTCTCTATAGGCCACTATAGCAAATCTTTTTGAATCATCTACAATTCCTCCGACTATATAATATATAGTCGTGCGCTAATAATTCAAATAAGACCTAATTAGTTTATTTAAATATCAATTAGGTATTATTATACTATTCTTAGGATTATTATATTTTGTGATTTTGCAGAATACATTGAGGGGCTGAGGGGCTAACTTCCTCCAAAAATTTTTAATAGAAAACCAATAGCAAAGATTTTTGTGTAGCTGATAAGGGAATTGAACTGACGTTCGTTGATGTCTAGTAAAATTAAAAGAAACTATTAAATACTAAAAACTCTGCGGACAGATGAGAGAATGATATTTTGCTCAGAATTTGGTGATTCAAAATGATACTGAAGTAGAAGCCGTTCTTGGACAGAAAGATTTGTGTTTGGTCCTTGGGGTCACTATTGCTTGGACTAACAGTCGTGGACTTCACAATAATAATTCGCCAACTCACGATAGTGATTGGTCAGCATGATAAGTGTCTCGTAACACTTCTTAGGCTCAGACTCACAAATTTTTTTTAATTAAACGGTACTCAAAAGCTTAGGTATTTCACAATACGCATCTACATAAACTGGAATATATATATTTTGAATTTTAGTACTCACCCTCCAAGAAAGTGAAAAAGTATTAAAGTACCGGTTTGAGTTTAAAATACCGGTTTCAAGTCGAAGAAATTGAAAAAGTTTCAAAGTACCAGTATGGCTGCAAAATCCTGGTACCAGAGGTACAAAGTTTCAAAGTACCGGTTTGAATTCGAATTACCGGTTCCAGGTCGAAGAATAAAAATAGTTTTAAAGTACCGTTAGGGTTAAAAATACGTGTACCAGGTCGAAGGAAGTGAAAAAGTTTTAAAGTTCCGGTTTGAGTTCGAAATAATGGGATTCGGGGTGGGAGGACTTTTGCTAAACATATAACAAGTAACAAGAATAAACTCAATACTATTAAACAAATAGATAAATAATCTAATGAAACTACACTTCTTAAAATCTTATAAGGCTCTCATAAAGGAAACTGTATTAGAAATATACTTATAATTCTCAATAGAAAAAACCCTAAAGTCCCTCAGTTAAACCTATTTATATGGATTATAATATAATTAAAGGAGCTCCGTCATTATTCTGCATTTATTAAAGCGTGTGTATTAAAATACCAAAATTTCAGGAAGGGGGACCTCATGAAGCATTGGAACTGACGTGAAAAATTTCTTATGAATTTTAAAAAATATTTCAGAAAATATTTTTTCTCGAAATTATGGGCATTGAAAATTTCCTTGAGCTTGAGAGCACACTGTGGGGCGATGGTTCCTTTATTATGTTTGTCCTGGCCTAGTTTACTGCCCTCCTATCCTATTTTCAGCCCTTCTGTAGCAAGCGCTAAGTCGACTCCAATGTGAAATCTTCAAGTTCATCTTTCATTGCAAAGTGTATTCAAAGTGTAGGAGGGTGAGACCCGGTCCCACGGTTGACAGCCCAGGAAAATAGGACAGTTGACAGTGAACAATGAAGCAAGGCCTTTCCGCATCTCCTTCACTTTTTTTACACATTCTCAAATTCACACCAGGCCTCATGGCTATCCAAAACTTTCTCCGCCTTTCTCCTCTTTTAAATTAGATCCAACTTAGGCTCCTTGACAGGCCTCTTCAAATCCTCTACAAACGTTTCACATCCTGAAACCCACGGAACTTTTTTTAAATGTTATTCAATTTTACCCTCTTAAGTCATACTCGTCCAAAACTCCTGCTATTAAGCACTTTCCACCCAATGTTGGACAAGCACTCGCAGTATTTGCCAAGCTTTGTGTAAAATTGGATTTTAAAATCAAAGAACTTTGCAAAACTTTTACTTTTATGCCCTTGTTGGGAATATGTTCATTTATAACTTCCGGAATGCCTAAAAGAGGAAGTGAGGCCGTACAAGGATCGTCTGTTCAATGTGTCATTGTCGAGGTGTGGTGTCATGTGCGAGGCCCAAGCCTGTTATTTGGATGCTCTGAGCATGGTGCAGTGGACACAAAATTTGTCACTCGATCATTATTGTGACGATCAATGGTGCTTAGGGGGAGTACTTCATCATCTTTAGAGGGAATCTCACATCTCCAAAAACTTGGGACGGGTGGGTTACCTTGGCAGCGTAGTGACAGGAAGGGGTAAAAGAGGAAAACATGACATGACTTCGTCCAAAATAACAAACAACAATTTGGTGTGCTCTGTACTTGATGTTGCTTGAAACTTATTGTTATGCAGATCCATTATATTTTCTACTTGACAAGAAGCTTTGCCTGATAGAAAATTCCCAAGACTCTTGGCAGTTTGTGTCTTAACCTCCACCTGACAACAGCGTCTCTTTATCGCTAAAAAAGTGACGCGGAAATTTTTTCCAGGCCGTAACTTTAATTGAAGCTTTCTAAAAATGTCAATTCAAATTGACTCTCCTCTGGATTCATACGGCACATGGTTCACCGAATTCTAAGGCTTGTCTAAAACGCTCCGTGGGATAAACTAGAATGTCTTCTGTCAAACATGCAAAGTGTTGGGAACCATTGGTGCTTGTGGGGGCCTTTTTAGTAGCTATTGTTGTCCAAGGGAAACCAAATGCTATTACAGGTTTTCCTGATTCAGGTGTTTACTCTCTCTTCCCGCATGAGGACTTAAAAACAGGAAAATCAGTTCGTCAGCGTCCGGAAGAGCCTATTTCAAGGGCTAGTGGGTTCAGCAGTCGACGAGGCGGAAGTAATCGTGTAGTGTTTGACGACGAGCGACTCAATTTTAGGGGACACTTCGACTCCAGGGAGCGTCCTCGGCTGGAAACGTTTCTTGGAAGGCTGGAAACCGTTCGAGAAGAGCCAAGCCGCTACCCAGCAATACGCATTTCAGCCTATCCCCAATCTCGCTTTCCGCCTTCTGCTGAGGAACCAGTCCAAATAAACGTTTTCAACGCAGAGCCGGAGCGACGCCCACTGCTGGAACCCCCTCCTGAATCCCTGGATCCCAATGAAGAAGTACGTCCAGGAAGGCTTTTGATTCCGGGCTTTAACAGAGAGTCCACTTTTCTCGACATAAGGGACCCTGGACGAGACAACTTTATTAATCACGACGAGTACTTGGACTATCATACCAATGCAGCGATTTCAGCGCTTCAGT
The DNA here is from genome assembly GCA_021029175.1 of Bilobella aurantiaca. Classification (NCBI taxonomy): domain Eukaryota; kingdom Metazoa; phylum Arthropoda; class Collembola; order Poduromorpha; family Neanuridae; genus Bilobella; species Bilobella aurantiaca. The sequence continues at coordinate 5,028 of VYYI01001614.1, forward strand.
CCTTCGAGCGAGATCAAAAGGGCAACTCTCAGGAGGCAAAGCGTCTCTTGTTTTCGTCCCAGATTCACGGACTGATCCCGCCCACCACGGGATTTTCCACTTTTGCAGCGAACCCTTCGTCCTTTGAAAGTGGGAGCAGTAGTTCGGAAAGCTACAAACCGGAAGGTCTTAAAAATGGCAAGGAGCAAAGCGGAAAGTTTCACATTTCATCTCTTTTGGACACACCACCGCGGTTGGAGGTCATCAAAAACGCAGTACTGGAATCAGGCTTTATTCCCATTAGAAACAACATCGCTCACCAGGAGCAGCGAACAAGAACACCAAAAAGTAAGAAAATTCTCAAATCATGACAATGGCGGTTGTCATAAAAAATTTGATTTTTTTAAAACGAAACAGTTTGTTGAACAAAAACCACAATGGTGTTTTCCAAGTGCAGAAAAAGTAAATTATTTTTGAGGTCTCAATTTCTTACAATATGAACCATTTCCATTATGCGAGGAGATGCATTCCAATTATTTTCAAAATTATGCAACCTTGAGCTCATAAGAGTCCTTTAATTTGCAAAAAATAATGTGCCGGACGCACAGCCACGAATAACAAAAAACGTTTTGTGAGACCTTAAAGGGAATTCCTCAACCTTAAAGAATTTAATCTATTAATCTCGCGTTCTCCCTTTTTCCTTACCTGCGCCGTTAGGCGTAGAGTTGTGCTGCACCGTGCTTAATAATTTTGGGCGGAAGAGCTTTGTGTTGTAATTAGTTCTCTTTGCCTACTTTCACGCTTCGCTGAAAAACAGCCGATGAGGAACAGCCAAGGCCTGTTTTTGGAAAAGAGCCACCGCTAGATGGTGCCGTTTCAGTCGAATCTTCCACTGGTGCCGCCTCAACCGCTCGAACCACTTTGGCTCCTCCCACCGGAAGTTTTGACATCTCCACAGCGGCCCCCACTAAGCGACAGCCATTCCCCTACGTAAAAAAATCAGGGCATATCACACAAATTCTGCAGACCCCTTTGGCAGAGAGACAGCCCACGACGACTTCGGCTCCATTCAGTGTGGATTCGACCCTTCCAACGACTTTATCAATCTCTGTCGAGGGTACCGAAGATTCGGAAACCATAACCTTTGCACCGAGTGCCTTCGACGACTTCATTGGTCGAAGGACTAGTTCCGAGTTTGCAGCAACTAAAATACGTACGGAAGTTCCCTTAATCTTTCTAGATTCGCAACAAGACTTGGAATCGGGCAAAAGTGAGAACGCCATTTTCGTCAAGCGATTAAAAAATCTCAGGAATCCGGGCCGAGGCCTTCTTGGAACTATCACAAGGAAGCGGCCTGGAATTCAGTCTACTATGACGGCCCTACATTCGTCGGAAGAAGGTTCGGATGAACATTCGAGAAAGGTCGGCGTGACCTCAGATGAGGTGAGGAGTTTCAGAAGCATGTCATCCACAGGTATTGTCGCCCGTGTTCACGCCCACGTCTCCAAGTGTCCTAAGTTACATTCCCAGGCCGAAATTCTCTGCGACGTCCATATTCGAAAGAGGCATGGCAGCCGGAACCCGCAATTGGTAGGAATTAGGTGAACGTAATTAGTCGCTACCAATAGAAAAGAGTTGCACCAAAATTACAAAACCTATTTTGATGAAAATGAAGGCTAAAGCAGCATCAGTAGGCAATGAAGTTTTGCTAATTTTATTTTGCAAATAAGTGCAACGCTACACTCATCTAAAAGTGCAATTGGAGTCGAAGAAATATATTTTAGCTAAAGGAGTAGGTAATTGGCTTATGAAAAAGTTAGTATAGGCTCAATTTTGCTGCAAATCTTCTAAAATCTGGAATCCAATGCTAAAATTTGATTTCCGCATGGTATGAAGGTGTGACTTTGGTCGGTTTTCCTCTGACGGTTAAGGTTTGAAGTCTACCCTTTACGCCATTAACAAATATTTTCTAAAACCAAATACAAAACCAAACTCATGAAATTTTTAGCTGGTATTTTGAGAAAAATATGATTGGAAAAGTGGCGTAGAAGTTTTACCTGTACCTTTGGTGACGTCAGAACCATAAAAACACCACAACTTCAATGTCCAGGATTTATTTGCAGTGTCCTAATAGGAATTCTTGCCTATTTTTAAGGAAATAATATGGTTTCAATATGTAAATTTTCGGCAGCACATTTTTAGAGAGGTACAGCAATTAGTGAATATCTTATTCAAAAGGCAGTTTTTTTAAATCACACTCTTCCTTCGACCCTTAACAGAAATTCGCTTTTTACTGTTTTTAATCTATAATTTTGAACGAAGGTCGTGGGGTGGAAGCGAAAGTTTCACAATACTACGAAAGAAGACATTTTACTGGCCGTAAACACGACGCTGGCGTATATTGAGGAGGACTTCAACGACAAATTTAATGTCACGCTAGCTGCAGGAGTAAGTCCGATGCTCCGGTCAGTTTTGAGCATTGGCCGTGTTCAGCCCAACGACACTGGGAATTACGAGTGTCAAGTTGACGATGGAAACAATAAACTCCGCTCCGATACCCTCCTCTTCCTCTGCCACTAACCGTGCACAAAGGACGTAAAAAGACCCTTCAGGACCCCATGGCAGTCCATATTCTAGTCCACAAGATTCCAATAAACGTTATCCTTCTTCCAAACTTTCACTTTTAAATCTTTCTCCTCGCATTCCACCCTCACACCATTATAACTCCATCTACAGAGGCTATCATATTGAACGGATTCGAAAATACACTTCGAAAGTTAGCACTTGCTAAGAATTACAAATTCTCAAATTCAAACATTCCTTTAAACAAAACAGAAGAAATAAAGACCAAAGTCCCCTCTGTTTGAATAACAAGGGACTATTTAACAAAAATGTACCTGTAGGTGAGAGGGAAAGTAGATGATCTTGATCTAAATTTTATTTTTTTAAATAAGTGACCCACATGAATGTATCTGCATAAATAGTTGTATAAAGAGAGCCCTCTCTTGAATTGTAGTGTCTTTCTTAAGGGTCTATAGAGGTTCTATAGAACCTTTTTTTAAACTTTCCCTTTATAGACCTATTTTTTTCAAAAGAAAGTAGCAAACTGTTGCTGAGAGTTTTAACCTTTCAGTAACAGCTTGGACTCCACGGAATAGCTCCACTTCCCCAAACCCTTTGTTGAATTTTAGAAGTGTGTGTCTAAAAAATTATCTAACTTTGTAATTATTACACGTAGAAGCCTATCGTATCAGCCCTTGCTGGAATGTTGAGACAGAAAGTGTCAGATTACTGTCACAGAACTTAATGGGGGAAATGGCTCTCAAGACTAAACATTACCTTCTTCGGGAATTTTTTTTTGAAAAAAAATATCTAAAAATTTAATATCTGTGGTCGACCAACGTGGCCATTCCTCCGCCTTTCTAATTTCATTGTTTTTCTGCATTCTAGAATTGTAATATTAAAATCGGTTCTTCTAAAATAAATTTACATCCTCTTCAGCCTTCCTCATAGGTTCCACTTGAGGCAATTTCGACTTCTTCTTCTTCTCTTTTTTCACGTTTTTAGAGTTTTTGGAAGACTGTTCGGATGTAGTAATTTTTTGAAAATCCTCTTCCTCAATCCATTCTACGGCTGCTTCTCCAATCTCATTCTCGTGACTCTCCTCTTCACTTCGATTACCATTCGGTTGCGGGTCGAAGTGACTACTCAAACTCAGCATGACCCCTTCCGCCGATGTCAAATTCTGGGGTTCAAAGGAATCGAGGAGTAAATTCACTTCCTTTATTGGGACATCCGTGCTCCTCTTCCTATTTTTCTCGCCTTTCTGCTTCTTTTTTTCCTTTCTCCCTTCCTTCTTCTTAGCTTTTTTCAACTTTTTTCTCGGTTCCTCATCATTTATTTTATTCTCTCCGTTCTCACGAGTAATGGCTCCATGCCCTAAGTAGTTAGGATCCCTCCTCGGCGTTACCCGATGAGAGCGCACGGGAATGGACTCACTCGCTTCCAATGGACTGTCAAATATCAAAAAAGTATTTAGCTTACATAATTTTTTTAATAAGCTATGGAGTTAGATTTTGTAGGAATTCTGTGTTTAAAATCATATATTTTCTAAATTTCAAATAGAATGTAGTCATTAAAAATATTTTAATGAACACATTTTTGTTCCTTCCAAAAAACTATAGAGAACTGAACTAGTCTAGAACGAAACCTGCAGTACCTGAAGCCAAAAACGAACAAAAAATCAGCGAATGTGTGATTGACAATGTGGCTTAAAATAAATTCTGTTTTATAATAACAATTAAAAAGTGTACCTTTTGAAGTTTTTTTTTATTCTGATACATTTATAGAAGAAATGTACTGATACTTACTTATCAAGGTCAATGTCGAGAGCTCGATGAGGGTCGTCCTGGGAGAGGTGTGACTCTTCATTGTCCGACACAAACACACCTTCCGGCATTTCAATCACAGTGTTAACGACGTGGACAGGAGCTGACGAGTCCTCGGCATCGGCGTCGTCATTCTCTTCCAAACCTTCGTCCTTCCCTTTCTCCCGCTTTTTCTTTTTTGTCTTCTTGCTTTTTTTACTCGGCACTTTGAGATACTTGTCTGAAGAGGAGAGGCCAGGCACTTGGAGTGGAATGTGAAGTTCCAGGGCAGCCACCAGCGGAATTTCCACCAATCCGCTGTCACTCCCACAGGCCTTCAGGAGACCTGACTTGACCGTGGGCTTGAGGTAGTGTGGATTCAGTTCTTGCTCGTGCTTCCTCGCCTCACGCAGCTATAATTATATTTTTCCAAAACATTATTTGTTTTTAAAATTAAAAGTCATCTAAAAATAATTTTGAATACAGAAGCAGGTTCGTTTACGACAATATCCCATTTTCCAAGATTTTGTATAGAATTCTTTTAAAGGAGGATCGAATATGCGCAAAAAAATAGAAATCGAATAAGAAATCCTACCCGCTGCAGCTCTTCCTCTGTAAGTTTTGGTGCGGGTTCTCGCTCTTTAGCTTCCCCATAGAATTCCGCCACCGTCTGAACAAATACTTCGGATCGAACTTCCTCCTCCTCGCTCTCTGACGGGGGATCATTTATCCAAGCGTCGAGATCCAGCCCTTCGGGAATAGGCACTTTCTTCTGAGCCTTCGGTGCCACGGGATTGAGTTCACTAGAACAAAGCAAAAATAGCGAAGAAATTAGGTAAAAGCTATTTTGGGTTGGTGTGCTGTCGTTGATTGACAGATGGAAAGTTAAATGAGAGGTTTTTTGTGTAGTACATGACAAAGAATTGCTTGAGTTCTGCTCCGAGTGATGACAGATCCATTTCACCCTTGGCTTCCAGTTTGAGAAATGCTTTGATAATGTTGAACAAAATTCCTGCTCTCTCCTGAACCTCGAGGTCACTCGAAGACACAAATGGTTTCGTCTTCTCCTGGACTTCTGCCAACGAAATTATCTGGCCGCCCCATACATCCTCTGCCTTTTCAGCGGGACGCGGAGTGGAGAGGATGTGACTCAGGATTTTAAGACAGTTTTGAAGAAAAACAGCTTGGATAGGAAAAGGCAATTGTGCCATTTTCGGCTCCAGCATCGCCAGGAGCGTTGTTTTGGGATTAGGCAAAAACCTAGAAACGAATATACCAAAATTTAATAAAAACAAAAACTTAGATTTGAATAAATCTATATATTATTCGTATTACTTACGGAACATATTCTCCACAAATCCATCCAGCTGCGTAGAGAACCTTCGTCATGCTTGAGGCTCGAGATGTTCCACCGGAGAGGCCAAAAATCACAAATGGATTCTCAACGAGGATGCTCATTTGCTGGGCACAGAAGGGACGAATGGCGTGGACACGAACAGCAACATCAAGAAGCTGCTCTGCCACCAATTCTCCGTGACTCACCCCTTCCACTCGTGTCAGCTCCACAAGGACGCTCACATACCTACAAGTTAGAAATCAAAAACATTCTGCATTTGAAAAGACTACATTATGGTTTAGTTAAATTATCGGTCCTTTTTTGACCTCATCAACTATGGTCTAAATTGACCGAAGTAAAATCATCACGTGGTTTGCACTTAAACATAAAAAATGTTGGCTCGCGAATTACGCAAACCTTTACTTGTAACTTTTTATGCAACTTAAAATAAATTCTAAAAAATTAAAATCTCATTTATCAGATACCCTTAATTTGACATTTTAACACGACATATTTGCCTCACCACTCGAAGTTTGTGATGTGCTGATAATTGTTTTGTGAGCAGATTTGGATGATCTTGGCCAAGAGTTCGTCTCTGTATGTTGTTCCCTCAGCTTTCTCCATGTGGACCATCAACTTTTTAACTATTTCCATGAGGTTTTTTTTGCTGACCATACCGTACAAGAGGTCAAGGGCCCGGAGCCTTATTGACTCGTCCTTGTCATCGAGGCAGCGCATCACCAAGTCCTTGTGCACTTGGACGGATTTCGGATGGGTTGTCAGGATTCGAGACATGGCGAGGAGACCCAGGTACTTTAAGTTTTGATCAGAGTCTTCTATCAAAATCCTCAGCTTTTGAACACAGAGCTGAACGGGACAAATTTAAAAAGTTAAAAGCATACTTAAATAAACTCCCGACTTTGAAATAAGCATGATTATTATTTAAATTTATCCTTGTCTTGCTTACCTGAATAGAGGCATTATGATTCGGCATTCCTGTTGAGATTGAAATTAAAACTGTTGATAAACAAAAGAAATCAAATATTCACGATTAGACCCCGGAAGCTGTTCCACATGCGCCCAGAGGCAATTTGGGTAAAATGCATTGATGCAATGTAAAGCGTTTCCCATTTGTACGACATTCAAGGTAAGCGAAATCGTGTCCCATGTTTCCAACACTTTTCTCAAATCACAATTCCCTTACCTGCAATGGTGGTGTTGATGCATTCATACAAGAGAGACATAGCTGAGGTGCTGAAAGGCAACCAAAAAAAGAAACTTTGTGTATTTTAAATATTCTGAAAAACTTTCATATTTAATTATTTTCAATTTAGAACCTATTAGCAAAGCAACAAAGAACTTTACCTGTGAATAAGGTTGGTGAGAGGTTCTATTAACTTTTTCCCTAACCGTGGTTCTAAGGGCGTCAAAGCTCCAAACTAATATTTGAAAATTAAAAATAATTAGCAAATCGACTACGCTACAACAATGGATGAAAGGACGCAGTGCGCAGTGTAGTGCTTTGGTTAGCTCAATACGAGAACAAACATGAACAAAATTCCAACTATTTACAAAAACAAAACGACAACTAAAATTGGGCTCCACGTACAACGTGCTTCGGTTGTTAACGGCTATCTACCTTTGAATTATATAGACCAAAGGGAGTGCCAACTGTTTCCCAATCTCTGGGTGAACATGAGCCATTTCTGAAAACTATTTTGTAATCAAACCAAAATGTTTGTATGAGCCATTTAGTTGTAATTACTTAATACACTGGCACTGCGAATAAATTTTAGAATTTCCCAACTGCTGACTTACAAGCTTGATAATTTTGATTAGCATCCAGTTGTTTGTGGAAGTCGTCATCAGTTTGAAGAAGATGGGAGCTAGGCTCAAATAATTTTTTGGATTTTTTCGGGCCAGTTCACAGACAACGTTGACCGCGGCGGACTGTACTCCTGGATCAGGGTCCTCCAACTTTTCCTTTAGTCTCGGAAACGCAGGGCGCAAGGCATCGGGGTACTTAAGAAAAATTTTGTACAGCATCAAGACGCCTTTTTTCCGGAGGTATGGTTTGGTGGACGCCAGCTATAGATGACCACAAAATGATCAGTTACTTCAGAAACGGGTATTTTGCTAATTTGTAATAATATTTGTCAATTATTTATAATATATCGCAATTACCAGCATCATCACATCATTGGCCAAATCTCGTGCTAAATCGGGACTGACAAAACAAGAGAGAGCAGAGAGGGCCACGCCCGCTTCGTATTGATTCTGACTACTTAAGTCCTTCCGTATCATGTTTGTTGTCAACATAAGGAGCTCTGAATCTGTGTGGAAGCACTGCGATGCCGCCAAGTAGCCTATCCGCTTGTGCGTGAACTTGGCCGAGCTCATGACCTCAATTATATTGAATCCAGCCCAACTAATGTCATACCCGATCATTTGTAACTGCAGAATATAACATCAATTAGCAGTCGATCCAAATTATTATCAAATCAAAGTTAAAATATACATAAGTTAATTTGGTGATGGCATTAGCCTTGACCGCAATGTTATCCTGCCGCAGTTCCACTTTGATTTCTTCCAAACACTGTGCAATGTACTTTCCCTGCAAACAGATTGGACAATTGAAGCATGTCACCGTCAATTAGGAAAAATTTATCAACAAATTTATGTCATTCATGAAAATTTGACATCAAACGACTCACCTCATTTTCCTTATTATTTCGAATGCCACGGACTAAGTCCGACAGATTCTTATCAAAGAGCCTCTCTAAGTTCCCCTTGACCTTCTTAAGTGCCATTTTCCTTGAACTGATGTCCCACGACGTGATGAGCACGATCTCCTTACCACTAAGTTGTCACTTCTTTAAGTCAATTGTCGGTATCGGCTAACTGTCAAGTCACATGAGTTTGAAACATCAAGTTTCGGCCAATGCAAAACCTGACAGAGTCTTCAATCGATTGTTTGAGTTCAGCTAAACTACGGTTAAATTACTTCCAATGTTGATTAGAGGCACTAGGTTTTCTGAAAGATATTAAACGAGATTGCTAAGTGGGTGGAGAAGGGATTAAGTGTGGGAGAGGAGGATTAGTTTAATCTCGTCTTCACCTTTCACTTTAACTCTCACTGGATCTCCCACTATATAAATAGGACGAGTTTTCAATTAAAAGCAGCTGATTAACTTACCTAATACCGAGGAAAATAGGACTGATCGTGAGTTGATTATTCTAAGAAGAACCTCTTGCTATGTTGAAGTGCCTCTTGTTGAAGTGCGGTTCCAAGTCAATGCCATATGCTTTTTTTTTCTTACTTGCTTTATGCTAACTCAAAACAAGTTTGGCCAACCAGATCCGGGGAGTTTGAGCAGTAGAATGTGGCTAAGGATATCAATGATTTACCGTAGCGGGAGGTCATGGCAGGTCAAGTGACCAAACAGACAATTAGCAAACAAATTATGTGCAGATTAATTAAATTAACGTTAATTAAGCAAGTAAACTATGTAACTTAAGTTTTTTTTAATTCGCGTCTAACATCGAATGTTTATTAAAATAAGAAAGTTTTACATTTCAAAGATTTTTTTATTTTAAAACCAGATAAAATAAACTTCAAATAAGATTTAAACCATTGAAGATTTCTAATTGATTTTATGAACACAACACTTTAATTAAAATAGTGAGTTCTTAAAAACACGTTTTAAAAAAATTAGGTACACGACTCCTCGTGGAATTTCGTAGTTAACGCGGGGGGTGCGGGCACAACGCTTGAAAACTGAGCATGCCCTTTGCTCATCGCTCCTTAAGAGGCGCGGGTTCGCTGCGGCGCAACTACCAACGTAATGCGCCCAAGGCGCACAGCATTATGCGCAACAATCGGGCGCATGGGCGCAAAAACCCGTTACCATACACTATAAGGAGTGTTTTGTTCTCCTAAAATATGTTTTGATTATAAGGTCATGAGCGTACGGCGTACAACGTTAGGCAAGGAAGCGGCGCTCATTCTAGGTTAGGTTTACCTCAACCCGGCAGTAAAAAAAAGTTTGACAAGGTATTCTAAGATTTAGAACATCTGTTTTTTTTTAGATGGGAACAAGCACAGGACTCGCGCGGAAAGATCGTCGTGGACAGAAACGGATTCCTAGGTCATCCAACCAATGGCATGATTTTTACGGCCTTTGGTACGGCTTTCTGTGTTGACCTCTTGGACGGCCGTAGGTCAAGAGGCCACGAAGGTTAACTCCAAATAGTTTAAAATTTCCAAAAATCTTTTCACAAAATGTAACATATGTTTTAGTAGGTTTTTTTTTATCTTCTTTTTTAAATCTTCTAGAATCTAGAGGCTAAAATAATCCATATATTACATAAAGTACACAAAGTAGTCTAAAATAAAGTTTTAGAAATATGTGTAGAAAGTTGAAGTTGTACGTTGGAGATGTGGAGTGGTGGGCGTCCGGGTCGTGACTGCCGCTACTCCTTGTTCCCTTCTGACTCGTCTTCTCGTGGCCAGGAACGAGAAAATGGTGATTGTGCCACTTGGTCCAAATGACAGGGGAGGGGCGATAGGCTGGTCCGTGAAGTGGACACAACGCGGCGCGGGGGAGAAACGGGTTAGGGACAAGTGACGCTTAAGCGCAAAATAAGTTGATTAGATACAGTTAATTAGGGGAGATCTTGCTAACTTACAAAATTCCAATATAAAATTTCCCAAACCCAAAATCAAAGTTTGCACTTAGAGCACAAATGAAAACGAAAGTAGGAAATGGTAAAACTCAAAATGTGGGATTTAGGGAATGACCACGTGGTAGACTCAATTTTCAAGTTAGCAAATGATCACGCGTTAAAATCACTTCTCAAGTAATTCTGCTGCGATTGTCACAATTTGTAAATGGGACGCAAGCGGCGTCGGATTGGAATTTGCCGCCAGGATCAGTACGTTCAACATTTTTGAGTAGCCGAAGAGATGGAGCGAAATTTTATGAAAATTCGAATCTTGAACTCGATTTAAAAAAAAACCCAAAATAAAATAATCGTTTTAATTCTTTTAACGTTTAATCGTGTTAAAATCTGTTTTAAATGTTAATAATTGTTAATTGTTGTTTAAAAGCTGCTAAAATTAGAACTTCTCTTGTTTAAATTTCATGTTGTAAACTTGTTCTGTTGGAACAGATTTTTGAAAAGAACTTCTTTTGCCAAATCAGAATTAGTTTTCTAGATTCTAAAAAACAAAACGCTACAGCGTCTTCAAAATGGCGTGATTGAACCGGGTCGAGAATGAGTTAATTGGTGTAATTTATGCAACTAAACCCTTTTTTTAAAGCTTCTTTTTATTCTAAATTGAGTAGAAGTCACTCAAAAGAAGTAAAAATTATAAGAGGTCAAAATTTGGGTTAAGATTACAATTCTTGGAAAAATTTTACTATTGGGAACTAATTGGGATTAAAATGAATAATATTTGTACACTAATTTGTGTACGTTGAGGGCGAAATCAAAAGCATTTTTCCGCGGTCTCGTCAAATAAAAAGCTAAACTCAACCCAAAGGTGACAAAAGGCGACATTCTTTCATAACGGCAGATTCGACTTGTCAAAAAAAGTCTTATAGCAAATTGAAAGTATAACAAGAATAAAAAACATGATTTAATTATAATTCTGTACGCTGGGGCCCTTCGGGGCCGAAAAAAAAATCCTCCTACACTCCTCCGGCGGCTGGAGCCCCGAAACGTACGAACAACCAAACGATCCCCATCACCAATTTTGTACTGATTCTTTACCGCTTATTGCAACGCTCTGGCTTCATTTTTGTTCTACGAACAATCTTGCCGCTGCAGTGCCACTGGACTCCGTCACCCTTTTCTACGTTGCTCGTTAACTTCATAAATTTTTTTTCAAAATCCATAACTTTTTTATTTGATTGCGCAAAAATTCTTTCCTTTTCGTGCTCAGCGTACACTAATTAGTGTAAAAAAATGTTATTCATTTTAATCCCAAACAGTTCCCAATAGTAAAATTTTACACAATTCTTAAGCAACAGTAGTGTAGTGGTAATACCCAGCAAATATTTGTTCTAATAAAGAGTGGCCACGATGCCGGACTGCCCTCTATTCTAGTCAAATTAAAATAGTTTCGCGACTATGCTCGAGCTAAGGTTGGTTACAGATTGAGTGCTTTAATGAATAGCAGCGCGAGTTCGAATCCTTCCATATGTTTTAATTAAAATATTTATTCAATTTTGAGATCATATCGGAATAATTATTGCTGCAGAACCGGCCTGTTCTGCAGGGCCGGGCATGTTTGGCTTTTTTTTTAAATATTTTCAATTGTAAATCTTCCTTACAAAAAACCGAATTTTGTTATTGCTACCGGTATGTTTTTTTCTAGAAACTACAATTCTACAATGCAGCACAAAACTTATTTGTTCTACGAATATTCGAAACTATACACAGTAAAGTTTAGTATTGTAGAAAATACACAAATAAAATTATTTTGCAGTTGCAGAAAGAAATATGAAATAGCCCTAAATTGGTAATTTTCAGATTGTAGCCCCAAAATTTAATGCCTCCAGTATTTGCAACCACAATTTTTTCGCCAGGTGTAAAAATAAGTTAATTTTAATTAATTACAATATACGGGTTTGTAGTACATAATTAAAAGTGCGCATGTTTTGTGTAATTGGTTTTTTTAGTAAACGTTACACTAATGTTTCAAGAATGTTCAAACTATTCTTTTACATTGGACACTTTACTGAGGCGCCAGGTAACGCACCCTGGAAAAGGCGCGTTAATTTCAAATCCAATTTTGTGATTTGCTGGAAAGTGAAAACAGTTTGGGCCAACACTCACATAATTATCCTTGTTAAAGCTTAATTAAATAACTAATTGGTACTAAACAATCGTAAAAAATGGCGAATACGCTCAACTTTGATTCCTTCTCAACCGTTATCACTGCAACTGTCGCTGGACCCAAGAAGCACACACAGTAAGTCGATTATTTAGCTTAATTAGTCTTTTAGTAATTGGAGCCATTTCGGATACCGGTACCCGTCCATTGACTTGACTCAATTAGCGCCAAGAACGATATAAATTATGTTGCTCCTCTCTGTAGAACTCCAGTCACCACTGGAACATCGGTCTTGGCAATCCAATTTGATAGAGGTATCGTCTTCGCCGCCGATAAGCTCGCGTCCTACAGATCGCAACTGTGATCAGCTCTATAATGTCAACGAGTCAACAATGATCGGGTGTATGGGCGACGACGCGGATTTTCAATTGCGTAAGTTTGCAGAACTTGTCTGTTTTAATACTGGAGTGGAGTGTACTGTAGCATCAATATCGTAATAACTACGGTTATCTTCTCTGGATAGGGTTGAATATGTCTGCAGAGATGACAAGAGAACATTGACTCCGCGCTCTCTGCATTCTTGGTTGACCCGCTTTGCTATGATTGCTACTTTGATTACTTCGTCAGAGCTGGAGACCGTACGCATGCTGAGGCTGTCAATGTGATTCGGGATTGCATGAAAGTGATGTTCTACCGAGATACACGAGTGTATCATGAGGTAATATCTAGTATGAAACCAATCTGTCAACAACTAAATAAATGTATTTATAAACAGTATGATCTTGGCATTGTAACTGCCACTGGTAGCGAGATTCAAGAGAATTTGGAATTCCGTCCAGATTGGAGCGTTGCTAGTTTCGTTGTGTGTTTCAACTTAATTTTTGTTAAATTTTTAAAACATCCAGTTATTACC
>VYYI01001615.1:0-18455 GCA_021029175.1 Bilobella aurantiaca
GGGAACGTCCTTGGTCCAGTCTGGTGGGTCCTGCTCCACCTCAATGTCACTGTCACCCTCCCACGACTGCTGGACCGGGCGGTAGTCACCAGAGTGACCACCAGTCTCAGGCGTCTCCGAATGTCGCCCAGGAAGGGACGACGACGAGTGGTGGGGAGCCACGAGTTCCAACGAAGTACTCGGACTGTCAGAACTCCTGTAATTCAAAACACAGCTAGTTAAGTATACGTATTTAACTTTGAACAACAATTCACCATTAAAAAATTAAACCATTTGTTAAGTGATCCTGATCACATTTATTTTTCTAAATTACGTTCTAAATTTAAAACAAGCGTTATAAAAAAAAACTTTGCTGTAAATCTTGTAAAATTTCATACCTGGCGGAGAGGCTGGAATTGGAAGCACTTGAGTTGTTTGTATCCGATAGAATACGATGGGAGTCGAGATCAACATCACTAAAATATAACAAAAACACATGATTATTGTAATTACTTAATTACATATAATTACTATATTACATATATTACAAACATATCGCATAATTACATTTCCAAACTTAATTTACACCTTAATAAGTATTCTATAAACGTTTGTACAACTTAAAATTCATCCACCAACTAACTTCTTTATCCATATTTTGCTTCAATGTTTTGACTCCATTGGGAAATACGATTTTAAGAAAAAAAAACTTTTTAAGAAACTTTAAAAAAAAACTTTTTAAGAAACTTTTCTTCATCATAAAATGCCTCTTAAATTCTGGTCATAGATATATTTTCCTAAATCCACAGATTTTGTGCATCCAACTGACTTTTCAGTGCATTTAGGAAGAAATGTTAAGCTGGTCGTCAATACTGTGACTGTTACTGCTATGGCTGTCGCTGTCACTTGTTATGGGCACTTAAGGGCCACACTTGAGCAGACACAGAGGAGGGAGGTCAGTCACATAAGAGTCGAGGGACAGGGGAGCCCTTTACCTAATGGAATTATAGGCACTTTCTCCGGCCTATAAAAAAAACTTTCTCTTTATCCTAACAAAGAAGAATCAAAAGTCTCCCTCCAACATTAAAGCTCTCCCTAATCCAATTCCGGAGAAAACACATGAAAAAGTGAAAGTTCCGCAGAAGATGAAACAAAGTTTTCTAATAGGAGGTGTAGCATTTGAATCTGAAGGGTACCCTTATAGGGTGGTATTAAAGGGCCAGACTTATAGGGTACTCAAAGGGCACCCTTAAGAGGGCCCTTCATCTCTCCCTTCCAAACAAAATTGATTTTGAGCCTATAAAATTTTATCCTAAGATCTTCACAATTTTCATCAAAGCCAACTCCACTTTCCTTTGAAGAATAAACACAACGGCAGATGTGTAGCACTTGCTACGTATACACTGTATACATGAATTCTGTATTACACAAAACATATGTTGTGTGTACACATTTTTTCAACTTCTCGAAAGCCATGTTGTGCAGGACGGGCTCGTTTGGCCTGTATCAAGCACAAAGCCAGAGGCTTCTGTTTTATATTTCTTCCAAAACAAGGTCTTTTAGAGTCTTGGACATGAACCACAACTTTCTGATCATCACCAGCTCTTACCGTTAGTCATCTAGCTAAATGTACACAGGCTTTCATAAAGAGCGTTACAGGCGAAAAATTGATAGTTTCACATTTGTTGTTAAAAATCGTTGAAAAAATTAAGAAAAAAAACTTCAACAAAAATTTGGAATACGAATTTCAACTGAAAGTGACAAAATTAATTTACGAAAGATGCTTTCTTTCGCACTCAAGCGACTATTCAGTGCTTCAAGAAATGTTGTTTTCAATTTTCTAAAACAAAACATTATTTTTTAAACAAAATCCTGACCTTGTCACGTCCATCTTTCATCTCGAATTTTTGTGTTTCTCACATTTGGGTGTTACATTACTTTTCCAAATAAACAATTCAAATGGAAAATTGACATGCATGGTAAAACAATAGGCCAAAAATACTCCCTACTTCTGTCCATCACCGACCTACATTTTGTGCCAACTTAAAAAAATCGCAGTCACATGAATCTAATCCCCGTAATCCTAAACCCTATCTAAACATAATACAGAGTGACTCATCATAAAAAGCGTGAGTCAATCAGTCACATTTAGAATACCTTTCTGAGAAACTCCTACGATCCGGTGGCGGGGGCGGTGGGGCCGAGAAGTCCTCCACCAGCGGTCGCAGCGGTGGCCCAACGTGGCTCCCATTACTCGCCATCCCCGTCTCTTGGCCCATCCGACCAGCCCCACCCCGTCCCAAACTCTCCAATCTCCCAAATTTCAAAATTTTGAAACCTTTTTCAAAATTTCAATTTGAAACGATTACAATTTCGAAACCGTAACACGAAAATTCATTCCAACCTCCACAAATCACTCTGTATAATCTAGCATCACTTTATCTTTTTTTTTCAATTTTCAAGTTTTCATTGAATTTAAATTGGCCTCTCCAGCGCACACTTTCACTTTTTCAAAAACGTTTTTCGTTGCACTTTCACTCTTCAAATTTTCTAAAAATCCTCACTGCATTTCCGAAATTTACCATTTCCTTTGTTTCTCCAATATCCTTCTCCAGGATATATTCAAAATGATGATTCCAGCACCAAGAAATTCTTGGTTTAAAAAACGTTTTCAAACATAAAAAAAAAACGCTCTGGAGAGCTTTATGGCCTTTTTTATAGAGCTTTTTTTAAATCCAAAGACAACACTTCTTTACTTTCCTACAAATCTCCGCCAAAAACTAATCTTGAATGACAGTATCACCACAAATCACCCCACTGAAACTTTCACTTCATTTCCAAAAAAGCTTTTTTTTTTAACTTTTTAGAAAATCTTTTTTTTTCCTTTCGGCCACAAAATAAACTGCCCACTTTAAATTCTTTTGTACAGTTTTCTCTTCTTTAGTTTACTGTATTTTTTCTGGTCACATCTGTCTCCCTGCCTTTTGCAAATGGCAGAAGACTGCCCGAGAATGTCAAGCCTTCCAAAACTTTTAACTAGATCCGGTCTGGCCCTACTCCTCCAGACTGGAGCCACGCTCACTTTTCTCTAAATCCTGTTCTAAAAATCTTGTTCTAAAAATCCTCTTCTTAAAAAACTATATTTTGAATCTTGTTCAAAACTAAATCCTGTTCGAGAGGAAGCCAATTGGAGGAGAGAGGAGCGTCGTTTTGTCCCTGTCAGGCCAGGAGCCACGACTGAACCTCCACTCCCCGAAGTGAAAGCATTTTCGCAAAAACGACTCCTGCAAAACCTAAACCTAAAATAGGCTACAGAAACCTTTCACCAACTTTCTCTGCACAAAAAACCTATTTTCTAGATTTAGGTTTGGGTTCTAGCTCTTCTCTCTTCTACCGAAAATTGGCTAGAGAAAGCAAATTCCACCAAAATTGGAATGAAAGAAGGTTTTGCCAAATTTGCAGATTTTGACAAGAAATTCTCGAGGTTTTGCAAAATGTGCGGAATTTTTTGCAAAATTTTATTTTGATGCTTCAAATATTGTCTCTCGGCATATATCCTTGGCATTAGGTTTAGGTTATAAGTGTCAACGTCACAAACCTAATTTAGCCTAATCGTAAAATCTAGCTACTTTTTTTTACTTTTAGTTTTTACAGCCTTGTTCCAGGCTGTAGAGCACCTTACACTTTCAGAAGAAGAAAACGCTTGAGAAGAGACAAGTGCCAAAAAAGAGTTGAAAGGGAGTCTTCTGTTTGAACAACATTTTTTTCTTAAAAGAAAGGTTAATTTTGAAAGACAGGCAAAGGAAGGGAGGAACAACGCCTCATAAAGCTCAAGAGGACTTTAAAAAAATACAAGATTTGTTCTAAACATAGAATTTTAGAAGAGGAGGAAATGTACCAGAACTTTCACCCAGGGACCTCGTGCTCAACTTAATTTAAATGGGTTTTAAAGCTTAGGCCTAATTTAGCCTCTACAACAATTGAGGCATCTCTCTGCATTCTAAATCGACTCCCTCCAAACCCAAATTTTCCTTTTAGACCGTTTATTGTAGAACTTAAGCTGGAATGCCTGGAATCCTGGAGAAGTCTCCAGGAAACTTTTTTTTACTATTCCCCAGACGCAACTTCCCCTTTTGAAACAATTGGAGTCGAATAGAGTTAAGATGATGACCAAACTTCAGCAAATATTACCTCGTAAAGTAGGTTTTAAACCAGGGAAACACGCAATTTTCCTTTCAAAAATCATTGTAAAACGGACTCAACAAAGTAGCGAAAGAACTCCAAAATTTCATTTTTAACCCCAAATGTCAAATCTGAGACAAGAGATCACATAATATATGTACTCGGTACATTACAGGTATCAATTTCACTAAAATGTAGGCCATTTTTAGGCCTTAAATAACCATGAACAGACAGACAAAAACGAACTCATGAAGTAGCAATGCCTAATTCCTTTAATTCATGTAAGTATGAGAACGTTTCCTCTGCATCAAAGAAGTTTGGAGCAGAGAAACGGAGCTCGCTTTCTAGAGATGATTGGAGTTAATCGAGTGAAAAAAATACAGTGCGAATCACAACGATCGGTTTCGCTGTAACACCAGTCCTCGTCCTCAAGGCCAGCACTTCGAGGTCCAAATCATTTAGGAAACAATTCCCAGCGTAGAATCGCTTCTTGTTTTTTTTTTTGTCTCGGAGCACTAGCGCTGATTCACAACGGCGCCGCTACGGCCCCAAACTTTGCAAAATGTCACTTCCCTACTACTACATTCTTCTTACTACTACAGGGAAGTCCTCTGTCCTTCAAAATTGGAGCAGGAGTGTGACACAGTGGGAAGGGGACAAAGGGAGGGAGGGGTGACATTTGGCGTTGCCAAAGGGCTCCCAGAGGCCCTTGCGTCCTGGACAAAAGACTTTCTCATCGAGAAGCATGACCTATTTATCCCTTCCTTTCTCCAAGGGAAACAATGACCGACAAGTCACCTTGGCCACTGGCGCCAGTCGAGGCCACTTACCAAAAAAAAGACGAAAAAGACGAAAAACGAAAAGTTGTTTGGTAGATACGGAAGTTGGAAGGTAGGGGAGCTAATGGCCTTCCAAATTGGAGCCACACTCCAAAAATCTACCCTTGTCAAAACTCACCACTCCATAAGGTTGGGCAAACCCAATTCTGATGATGGACATGGATTTAATGGAGGTCATTTATCTTACTTTCCTCAATAAGTACAGAGCCATTCTCAAGCGCCGACAGAAAGTGAAAAGCAGAGAAGGCCAGAGAGAAGAGAAAATCTCTCAACTGGACTTTCCTGGATGAGCTCTGGAGATCAATTATCTTGACTTCGTACAGAGTGATTCATAGAGACCACGGCAAGCGCGAATGAAGAAGATTGTTCCGAGGATGCATTTATCTCACTTCCTTCCCATCTAATGTACAGAGGGATTCTTTAGAACCGAAATATAAACTAAGAGGGCACACAATGAGCAGAACAGAGAGAAAGAGGAAATAGGAAATCTCTCAACTCTTTCTGCTGCAGATGGAGTAGAGGCCATTTATCTTGACTTGTACAGAGTGATTCATAGGAGACGGCCAAGGAAAAGCCAGAAGATCATTCCGAGGCCCCATTTATCTCACTTATACTTTCTTCACCTCTCATGTACAGAAGACATTCATAAGGAGCGTTAGAACGAAAAATCGAGAGAAAACAGCAAAACCTCCACTTATTAGCTCCGTGATGATGAGGATGGAGACCATTTATCTTACTTTCACTTCCTCTCTGACATCATCTGCTTTTGTACAGAGAGATTCTCAACAAGCAAACAACCGCAAGTAAACCATAAACAAATATGTTTGTTTTTTCATAGGATAACGAAAGATATCCCACTTTCCACTGATCTCTTCCCTGTACAGAGCGATTAATCAACGGTCAATAAAAATTAGTCTAATACGCTTCAACGTCAGTAGAAGAAAAAGAGCTGGAACTTTAGGAGAAAGTTGAGATTTCTCTAAAATATGGTGTAATTAGGCTCAAAATTTTATTTTCACTTCTTCTAAAAGGCTCTGTACTTTCTCCTGTGCGGACGACCCATAAAGATATCACAATCAACAGCAGCCTATCTCTTCATTAGCCATTTCCCATTAACCACAAAAGTGGGTCACCCTATCAAATTGAATCAAAATAGGCTCCGCCTCCCGGGTCATTAGTGGCACACTTCTGCCTCGACAAAATCAAAATATTTTCCTTTTCCAAACGAAAAGTCAAACAAGCCGTTTCGCCTTGTCGGCTAAGCCGATATGGAGAGGGAATGGTTAAGTAATGGCTAATATGACATTAGAGTGTATCAAATTCCACTAATGTTTACCTACTTTTACCAATGTTTAACTTGGGATTGTAAGTAAATCCCATTTAATTAAACAATGTGGTTTAACTCCAATTTAATTAAACAACGTTGTATAACTGCGTTTTTAGACTTACTCTAATATCAAATGTACCACAACAAGACGTTAAAAGTTGATGAAAAGTTTCCAGAAAAAATCTTTATTTTTTAATATTTCTTTGTCATCACTCCTTTACAATAAAAAACTGTCAGTCAATCCAACTTCTTTTTTTTAATTAAAATTGTGCTTTTGTACGTCAAAACTCAAGAAATGAGTTTTTTCTTTGATTTTGTTTTAGAAAACAAGAGTTTTTTTTTTCAAAAACAACTTACTAACTCATAAAAAGTTTGAAATTGGAGCATTTGAAAAACCTATATGAGTAGGTTGTATTTCACGAAATTAAAGCAATTTGTAGCAGAACTAGGAAGGAAGTGGAAAGTGGATGAAATGTCGCCGTTGGCTTTTGTCGCAGAAAGATGTCGCTGATGGATGAATTTAAAGGAGGAAACACTCCAGACTAAACCCTTCCAGGAGCGCTTTCTCCTGGAGAAATGCGAAACTGGAGAAAGTTACCCGAACAAAAAAAAACGTTCTTCTTACCTTGACTTAGAAGTTAGGTTAGGATCACTATGCTTTCTTCGCTCGCGCTCCCGCGGCTGTTTCTGCAAGAAGAAAAGTCACTTTAAAACGCATTAAAAATGGTTTGAAACGATGAAAATCGAAATTTCATTTCAAACAAAAAAAAACACAGCAAAACTTGAAAAAAACAAAATTTCACCTAAAGTTAAAGCCATTTTACAAAATTTCAAAACCCACAAACCTTGAAGCTTTTTCAAATTTAAAAAAAGATCCCTTACCCTCTGCGGCCTCTCCTTGCAGCTCTCCGACCTCCCCACAATATTGGAAGCCCTTCTCGGCTCCAGATTGGGACTAAAATTCAAAATAAATTGTTTTAGCACAATTTTCAAACGTAGAATATTACAAAATCCTTTTTCTAAATTTTCAAAATCTCTTTTTCTAAAACTTATTCTACCTCAGTGATCCGCATGCCAATCCATACTGAATGCACTTGGCATGGTGCTTACAAGGGAAACTATCTACTCGTATAAGTTCTCCGCTCGCTCCAACGTACGACCGCCACATTACTACGTGGAGCCCTTTGTCAAAAGTACAGAGCGCTCCATAACTACCGCCACCGGAAGGAACCAAAGTGCACAAGGCCTCTTCTTTTCCAATCTCAGCCAGATACGTACAGTTAACTTAACTTTACACTTCCGCTTTATTTCAACGAAGAGAAAAGAGGCACTGTAGGGGAAGAAGAGGAGAAAGTGAACTTTCTCCAAAATGAAAGGCCCATTTATACCCCACTTTCCCTAAGTCTCCCTATCTTATCTCCTCTGCACCGTGGACTGGGGCCGCTGTCTCCTGTGAACCGTTGCCACCGTGGCGGCGCTTCCCGTCCCAACGTTCTTCCTTTGATTTACAACGCCCCTCTCATAACTTATTCACAAAGTGAGATAGTTTCTAATCGGACAAATCATCACTCCTCCCTCCCACCAATTTCCAAAATATAAAACCTAATTTCCCTAAATTTCACCAACCTCCCTTTTGCGGTTTAGCATTCATGGAAAAGGAGCAGGAAAACTTTTTACTTCTATTTTTCTTCTACTCCGGAATAAGCGACCTGGAAAATTTCACCGCGATATAACTCACAAACTATATTTACGATTGAGAAATATTATTTACCTAAAAAAACGATTCCTAACATTATACAAAATAAAGTTCACAAAACATCCATTCATTTGTTGTAAAAATAATCAAAACTTTTAGCTTCAAAAAATCGCACACCGATAAAAAAAAACACTCTTTAGAAAAAAAAATGTTTCAAAAAATTGTTGCGTGTAGATCCGTTTTCCGTTCTAAAATTCATTATTTCTTTCTAAATTAAAAGAAAAACGATACAAGCTAATATTTGTAAACATAAAATTTCAAGCAATTAACATTTCCCTGCACCACTTTTCAAATACCTGAAACTAACAACTTAAACTTAAAAATTAAAAAACTTAAATAAAAGAACAAAACAAATTCCAAAAAAGAAAGAAAAAACAAACTTCAAAAAGTTTACCTTCATCTTTCGCGAATATTTTAGTTGCGCTATCTCGCCCTTACAATTTACCAGATATGGGAAGAAGTCTACATTTCTCAAATCACTTTACCCTAAGCCTTAGGTTACCTATGGGTTGGTTAACCTTAGGATAACTTTTATTTACTACTATCCTACAATAACTTTGTGTGGTTACCCTAGCATAACCTTAGGTTGTTAACCCTACCTAATCTTATTCAAGGCTAACCTTAGTTTGTTACCCTAGGCCTATGTAAACATTTGTTTGTCCCGCTCCATAGGTTGTGTTTTAAGCTGTGTTAGGGCCATAGCTTAAGGGTTACCCCGAAGCTAAACCTTAGCTTTTTTAGCTTATTTAACCCTAGGTTTTCCTTAGCTTTGTGTTGCCCTAGGGTTAAGGGTTATGTAAATGTCCTTACCGATGCTCATGCCCATCATCTTCGTAAGTAGATCCATCTTGAGTCAATCTCTCCTCACTCAGCGTATCTGGCCTCTTGTCCCCTCCCTTCAAATTATTGGAGCTGTTTCCACTGCTCGCTAGTGGCTTATCCCCTGCAATCGTGCAATCCAAAAAAATCAAGGCACTTATAATCAAATCGCTTCAAATCAAATCATCGCTCAATCAAATCAACCCTCTTAAATTAGATTCTTTGCCAAAAAGCAATTTCCTTTTTACAACTCCCTGTGCGCCGCTCTTTGAGCCACCGCCTCTGCCTCAGTAGGAGTCTCCCAGAATATCCCGCCGACTCAATTCTTTCAATAAACTTGTCAAAGACAATTGATTTATCCGTCTGCACAGGACTCTAAAATTGGCTTCATAAAAACCTAATCTCACCAAGTCATAAAACAAACCGGCTCAAAAAACAATGGTCGAAAAGATCGAGATCTGTCAAATCCAAAACGATTCTCGTGATATTTGATCTTCCGAACCATAAATAACTCAGAGATCACTTCTAATCTACTTTTCCCATTTCGATCCGTTCACGTCAGCTCAAATGGCAGGACATGAAGAGAGGACCACTGTTTACATTCCCACGCTTTTTAGACCAATCACAATTAAGCTTAATCTTAATTGGCTTTTGGTTATGTTGAGTTATGCATTTTTAGGGTTAAGTTACCCTATTATTTAGGTTAAGGTTACTAACTTTCTTTAGAAATGCCCCTCCCACAATTCGTCTTACACATAATTTGCGTCGAAACCATTTTCCCGAACCCCAGCACCCCATTCCCCCTCGCACCAAGCAAAATGGCGGTGGACGATGACGGTTTCGTTGTCCGGGGTGACACCGCCCGCGGCGTGACATTGGTCACTGGGAGAGGGAGGCGGCTCGTCACGGCGGGCTTGCCACTCTGTCCCTGCCGTGACACTGGCGAAGTCTTCTTCTTGACCTTGGCCACCTTGATCTCCCGTCCACTCTCGAGGCGTTGGATTGGTTGAACGACGGCGGCGGGGCGGTCGTGACTCATCGTTCCAATGCCAGAGTCACTCCGAGTGCAAGTCGTTTTTCCCGAAGCCCTGGTCACGGTCACCCTGAGCGGGATCAACGGTGGACAAGAGTCTAGGCCCGTCACGGGCGTGTCGAGTATGGTCATTGACGCTGGACGGTTGGACCCTGCATGAAGGCGGGGCGGTGGGGGTGGTGGTACATAGAAGGTGGACCCCTTTCCATCCAACGTCTCCTCCGACGGTTTTAAATTCTCATACACGGCGGCGGGGCCGTGGGGCTGAGGCGGGTTGAAGAGGTCAAAGGTAGAGTGGAGTGAGTGGCGAAAGTGGGGGTCATTCCTAAGTCGTTCACAAGGACTTTCCTTTCTCCGGCGTAAAAGTGGCGGCGCTCCTGATCCACCATCCACGAACCCCTGATTCTCCTCTCCTCTAGCACCGTGCGCCGCCTTTCCGCATGCGCTCGCCGCCGANCTGATCCACCATCCACGAACCCCTGATTCTCCTCTCCTCTAGCACCGTGCGCCGCCTTTCCGCATGCGCTCGCCGCCGACAACGGCAACTTTGTACTTGTCGGAAACTCATAGTAGTCCTCATGATTGGACTGCGTCGCTCGAATCAG
This sequence comes from Bilobella aurantiaca, assembly GCA_021029175.1. Lineage (NCBI taxonomy): Eukaryota > Metazoa > Arthropoda > Collembola > Poduromorpha > Neanuridae > Bilobella > Bilobella aurantiaca. The sequence goes on from VYYI01001615.1 coordinate 10,541, forward strand.
CGACACATTTCCGCACGACTCTGACGAAGCCGTTCGTTTCGGCCCAAAAACCACGGGGTTGAAATTCACAAATTCCCAATCCGCCCCCACGGATGTTCCCGCTCGGGTTGGGATTTCGGAACCCGTAACCCCCTGCTTCCGGCGCTTGATTCTACTCTTCAAATTGTGCATTTTCCCGCTCACATCACTTTCACCCCTCTACAAATCTCGACCCTTGAGCAAACGCACTCCCTAAAAAGGTCAAAGGTCAACATACAAACACCCACTTTTCAAAGGTCAAAGCTCAACAACACAGTCTCTCTCCAGAGGTCACCGGTGGGTCAACCGTCGAAAATCGATCAGGGCCTAGGACCCTTAAGCCCTTGCCAACATAAAAGTCTTGTCCACTTCACTAGCTGTCTTTTCCCTCTATTTCTAATCTTCCACTTGAGTATATGAGCTTATCCAGGAAAAAAAAGGCCTGGAGTGGCTGGAACTAATCCTGGAACAATATAAGCCTTCCAGCGACACTTACTGTCACTTCCACTAATTCCTACTCATCTTCCTGGACACTGGCCATGTCACCACCATGTCAACACTTGTCCCTCCAAACCCTCTATGACCACTTTTGTCAACTCCAAGGAGACACTTCGCTACCCAAGACAACCAAAAGCCCCCAACCCTCCTTCCAAAATAACTCCACAAAAAACGCACAGTCCTCCTATTCCATTGTCTTAACTTCTCAAACGCAGTGCTTAAGGCTCCTCACGGAAAACAAGGAGAGTTGTGCACCACCCGGAAAAAAAAGTTTCCGCCACTATACCGAGTTCATGACACTGTTCGTTAGGCTCATCGTCACCCTGTCCAAGTACCGTTGTCATGTCATAGCCATGTCCATAAAACCCTTCTGCATGGATGACACATCTTCTGGAAACGGAAAGTGAGTCGGATGAATGGAATCCCCTGTTACTTGGGCCATCTCCTTTCCTTTGCATCAGGTGGGCAGGTGGAAATCCAATTAGCAAACTCAATCTCTGCCTGCGTCTCGACCTAACCCTCCTTTCTTGCACTTCTATGCTAATTTCCATGCACACACATATGTTCCGCACATATGTGTTACGAACATGTTAAGGAGAGTTATCCGGCGGTGGCCTAGTGTTATTGTCGTCATTCGACCAGCGTCACACATTCCTCCATTTCCAATTCACAAGATTCAGCGAAGCGAGGGAAATTGGCTTCAATTCAGGAACAGAGAATACGAAGAAAAAAAGTGCTGCAGAAAAAATCTGGCTGGAGAAAAGTAGCTCCAGAAAAAAAATTCCTGCTTTAGAAATCTCCGTTGCAGAAAAAATGTTGCTGAGGGAAATGGTGCACAAAAAAAGTTGCACAAGAAATGTTGCACAAAAATGCTTTCGTTTTTGAGCCGTGTTCAAACACCATTTGGCATACACCTCATCACCATAAAATCACTTCCAGCACATTAGTGGTGCCTTATGCAGCAGTGCATTTTCAATCTTAAAAACATGATAAAACTTCACTTGACTAGCTAGAAAGAGGTAGGCAGTGGAAAAGTGCACTTTTCTAAAAAAAAAACGTTTTCTAAAATTCACTTCTTGGAAATCTAATCTCATAAATTACAACGTATTACTCTCTCAAGAGTGATGTTTTGAAAGTTGCTAAACAGTGTAACATGAAGTGAAATTTCAGTTCAGTCACTTCAAAATCCAACTTTTAACTCTTGGACGCTGTTTTCCGGTTAACTTGAGTCACAATTTACACTCCAGCGAATCAGCGATTTCGGCCATTTCTCAACTTTTACTACAACTTTTTCAAATAAAGCTTCAACTGCCCTTCCTTCTACAATAACTTTCTCAGAATCCATTCTCCGTCTTTGAATGAGTTCATTTTAGAACAGGGACTTTTAGAACATGGCGTTTTAGAACATAGGAAAGAGAAATGGACTGGAGGCACTTAAGGGCAGCTGCTACTCGACTCTCAAGTACCAGTCTCCCTTCGATTCCAAATTAAACTGCCCGGAAGAACGGGGAGCCCTTCGAGTAGTACCTTCAAAATACATTTGACGGAAAGGGCCACTTTTTAAAGGCATCGGCTTACAGTGCCATTACATTCAGTAAGTTCCTTCCTTCAAGTGCAGCCCAAAGCACCAGGAGGCCGATGGACGATGGCCTTGAGGAGAGGAGATAAGCATAAGGGTCCATGGCTCTTAAGCAGGCACTCGCTCGGGGTACTTTAAAGGGCTCCAGCAACCTGTCTCTCCTCCAAATGCACTGTCTACAGGGCACACAACTCAAAAAACGTTTTATTCTCAGAATCATATCCTAACGGATGTTACAACTCTAATATCCGAGATTATTATATCGTCGTGCTCACAAAGCGCACAATTTTACATTTGAAACGCAACATTTATCCCGCCTCCAGCTCAGCCCTTCAGGCCTCAACAGCACTTTCCCAATCTAAACATTCCCTTAAATATTGTGAAACCCTTTTCTAAATATCGTTTTAAACATTTTGAAAACCCTTTTCTAAATATTTTCTTAGACTATTTTGAATCTTACATCATTCATTGAGCTCAACGACTTTTAATAAATCCGCCCCATCCTCCCACATAATTCCAAAATTTTGATTCAAACAAATCCGAATTCAAAATTTAAATCAGCAAACAAAAATCAATTTTACGAATGATACTATTTTTAAGTACTTAAAACAAGAACAGATTAAAACAACAAATTAAATCAAATTCAATTCAACAACATACAAAGTAAAACTTAGTTTCCTTACGAGGCGAAGATACAAAATTACAATTACAAAAAAAAATACAAAATAGCTAAATTTAAAGAAATCGATGAAATGATAACAAACCATGGGCAAATATTATTTGAAATTTAAACAATAGCTATTATTGATGACATTAAAAATTAATTTCTTTTCGTTTGAAATTTGTTTTTGTTTTTCTTCTTTTGTTTAAATCTAGAAATTTGAGATACTTGAAACCTCAGGTAAACATAATTTTGAAACAAATGGCCACATAACCCTACCTTAATTTGTTTCTTGAAAAATAACACTTTTTCAATTTTTCCATTTTTTTCTTCCTCGTTTTCGAGTTTGTTTTCGCGTCTGTATGTTTTCTTTTAAGTAAATTCGGTGGAATTAACCCAAAACAGGTGCTTTTACCCATGGGAATCGCATATCGAGCCTTGGAGCCTTATTCCCTAAAACCAAAATAGCATAAGTTATTTTGATCATTTCCCAAAAAACAACAAAAGTGGTGGTAAGGAAGCCACAGTGTTGTTGACATTTAGAAAGGGAAGGAAAGCTCATGATCACGTGACATGGCCCCACCACGTCCATGTCACTTGTCCCATCTCATCTCGGTCACTCCCTTAACCACAACTGCCTCTTACAAGTCCCTGGCTCTCTGTAACCCTGTGTAAACATTCTCTAACTGTCACTCCAACCCAATACGATCCCTCTCACTGGCGCCAAAATCCCAAATGTGCAGAGCCTTTCTTAAGCGCCTGACCACCGGATATCGAACACAACTAGTGCTTAACCCAAGGTACTCAGAAACCTAAAAAGCTCATTCCTAGGAAAATCTCTTTTCAAAAAATCAGGGATCCGACTACCTCGGGACCACTCTTTCGAAATGTGTTTTCAAATCATGTTCTCAAATCCCCAACTTTTGTTTTCGCCATACCGTTCTCTACGACTCTCTCTGTACATTTTCAATATTTATTGCCCACCAAGATCCTCTAGGCCTCCTCCTGGAAGTGACACTTGTAAAACAGAGAGCGGGGCGGTTGAGAAGAAGGGAGCAAGTGACGTGACTCGGGGAGAGTGACACTGTCACTGCAGGATATGCGATAGGCCCCTTCCAGGAAATTGACAGAGTTTCCCAAGACATTTGGGCCAAGACAAAAGGGCCCTCCTCCTCCCTGTCACTCACCCGAGTCACTTGATCAGACACCAAATGAGTAAGTCAATACTAGCTTTCAAAACAAAGGCATTTTTAGAACAGAGGGTTTAGAACAGGGAGTTGACAGTGCTTTCCTCATTTGATTTCATTCGACGACCTTTAAATGCGACTTCCTTTGTGCGACGCAGAAGAAGGCTGGCTAAAAATAGGGAAATTATAATTGAAAGTCCTGAACTCTTCGACGGCACAGTGCGAGCCAAAGACCGCCGCGGCGGCCACGCGCCCCTCATTTACTCCCCTCCACCGCTCCCAAAATAACTGCAAAACGTAAATAACTACTAATTTTCTAGGAAATTAACCTAATTGCAGAGGGGACCCTAAGGCCGTGCTCCATTAAACTTGGCACGCGGAACTTGCTTTAAACTTCGAAACAAAACAAAAACACTTTTCTTTTTAAACAAAAATCAAAAACAATACTTTTATATTCTTTCGAAAATGTCGAAATATTGATAGCACAAATAGTTAAAGAAACACAAAACAATTTTTCAAAGTATTGGGAGCAAAATGAAGAATTAGTGTTCTAAAAATAGAACAGTGAGCAGGTATAAAAGGAGGGTCCCTTGGCCAAGGGCCCTCAGTTGTCCTCCGGCAGCTTGCTGTGTAGGTGGGGGTAACTCCCCTCAAGTGGAGGGAGTCCCTTTGCCCCATGCAGGCACCCACATGCTCCTCTCCGGCGGCGGCCGGGGGTACGTGTGTTAGTCATGCCAGGGGTCGGGTGGGGTTGGGACTCCACGGGGGTGAGGACAAACCTGGCGCTTGCCGCTGGGGGGCCTGTCCCAACGTAATCTTTTTTAATCCAGGGCGGAGGGGCCCTTAGACAACAGGGGAGCCTATGCCTTCCCTGTTGCCGAGGGGGAGGGACCCTTGAGCAAGAGGGTGAGTTCTACAGCACATAATGGTTTCCTCGACCCCTTTTGACCCTAGGTTTCCAACTATGTATGTAACACTCAAAATGAAATTCTTTGGTGCCAAGAAACAATTATCATTGTTAATTACAATTAACATTGTTAATTAACCTAACATTAAGGAAATTTTAGACTTGACTGAAACAATTTATGTTAACCAAACCTAGGCTAATCTCATATGTCCAGTTAACTCTAAGCCTTGGCGTAACATTTAACCCCACCACCACCACGAATTGTCTTGGCTAAAACGTGCCAAAACTTGATTTTTCGCAACCCTGTCTGGGCAAAATTGGAAATAAATCCATCAGCCACCGGAGCGCTTCCCTGAATTCATTACCCATCGATTTCCCCTGTTGTAAATTAAGGTCCAACGAAACCAATTCCAGAACAAAAAAAAAACGTTTGTTTAAAGATTCAAAAGGGAAAATCAGGTCATGGAGGAAGCGGCCTTGTGAGGAACACGAGGACGGCGCAAGAGTCTAAAATAAATTTCCTGTTCAAAAACAATTGCCTCCGAAATTACTACCTGAAGACGTTGAGTTTCCCCATATGGGCAGTTTGAGCAGTTTCTTGAAGCTGCTGCTCCGCTTGAGAGAGCCACCGCTGCTATTGTTGTTGCTCCCAATGCATCCCTTCCCTTCACCACCATTGACTTCCATCAAGGCACCATCCGCCCACTTCATCAGTTAAACTGCACCCCCACACTTAATTGTTAGTTAACTAACTACGATAACGGTTGAAAGATAGCTAACTCAAACAAACTTCTAATCTCAGGTCAAACTAAACTTCCTTCGACAACTCAAAAAAAAACTTTCGAATTGTTCACTCCCATAATCACTTCCATTGTCTCTTTCCATACAACATAAACAAACTTTGTTTTTTAAACAATGAGAAGCAACTCCAGGGAATTGGAGTAGTCACAAAAACTTTGAAACTTTGATCAGTCTGGATGAACGACGAGGTCAACGAGCCATGTAGTCGAACTTGAGGTGAGGTCAAAGGTCAATGGCCCTTGTAGTCAAATCTGAGATGAGGTCAAAGGTCCTCTGTCACCCACTCGGATCTGTGGTTTCTTCTTCCGCGAAATTAGGGAGTGAAAGTAGTCGCGACTCAAGTTTCCAAGTGAAAGTCGCCTTTCACTTTTTTCAGCCTTGAGCAACGCGGGCCTTGAAGGGCTTCCGGAAAAAATTCCACTTCTTCTTTACTCCTATTTTTTTATGATTCAACTTCTTTTTTTAAAAATCCCACTTTCACTTAATTGCTACAACTTTTTAGAAAACTGTGTCAAATTAAGGCAAATTAAGCCTCAGAATGCTCCAACTTATCCGCTGCTTTGCTCTATTTCCTTTTTGTTCAAACAAGGTGCTGCTGCAGCTGAAGCACAACAAAAACACGACAACGGAATCACACTGTGCATTACTGCAAAATTAAAAATTCAAATGGAGGAATAATCAATAGCCACTTAAAAAAAGCGTCTGTTTGAGCCGCTTTGCCTAAGCTTCCCTCTTCCTGATTTACATTCGGCACACGTGCGGCGCAGAGCTCAAGGACGCACGACGACAAGAATGGCTTTAGTAAAGTTGGCAATTAGCAAATTAGCCTCATCAACTAACTTCACTTCACGAAATCGCTTCAATTTTCAGCGATTTCAGCCCTTTTTTCCGCAAATTCTAGAGTTTCGCCAAAACTTTTCTTTGGGTCTTTGAGGAGTCTTTGGAAGTTTTTGAAAATGAATGAGGGAATCTGCGAAGACGCTTCTCTTCCGTCTCCTTACTCCGAGACGAGTGCCGTGAGTTTTGCAGAGTTTTGGCGAGTGGTGCGCCACTTAGGCAGTGGATTGAAACCTATTCCGCCTATTACCTTCCCCTGTCCTTCAATTTGAATACAATGTGCTAAAATATGCTCTCCCAGGGAGTATTTGGAGTGTGGTGGCTCTTCACGGAGTCACTCTGTCAGCACTTAACTCACTCTGAGTATGCACTAGTCTCCTGCCAATTTTTACCCTCTGCCAAAACTTGACACTTCTTAAGTGCAGCAGCTGAGCATGAGATAACTTGGTAACTGGAGCAGGACTCTCCCACAAAACTCAGTGTCAATGTCAACTTCCTTCGTCACGAAATTATAACTCTTTTGCAGCCATGTCCAATCTCAACGAACAGCTTTAGTATGCTTTTCCGTCAAAACTTCTGCATACGCTCTTCAAAATGTTGACAAATTTCTATCCTATTTAGCTACAGTCTTCAGAAATGTTGAAAAATGTTAATCTCATTTTTAGCCAATTTTAGAAGACCGTCTTCTTCAAATTTTTGAGGAAATAATCAACTTTTGAAAAAAAGATGTAATTTCAATGTAATCACTTTAGGCCAAATTTTAGGGCACTATAGCCAAAGTGCTCAAAATTTTGAGAAAAAGTTCCAATTTTTAGCTGCACTTTTGGCCAAACTTTCGGCGTTTTCAGCCACTGTTCAAAATTTTGAGAAATTAAGTTTATTAGCCTTTATTTTAGGCCAAACTTTAACTGTGTTCAACACAATGTTCAGAATTCTGAAAACGAGTCCAATTTTTTTTTTGGAAAACTTTTACAAAATCTCAATTTGAAATTGTCAACTAGCACAATTCACGAAATAGTAATCTTGCCTAATTTCAATTCCACTTCTTTTTGCTGTCAAATGTGATGCCTATTTCGCTTATAATTTTTGGCAGAGTTTTCAAAATTTCAAAACTTCACCATGCATTGGCACCTTTTACACACTGGGAACTTCAGTTTTCAAAACGGCGGTTAACCAAAAACTTTCGGTCGAAAACCAAAATCCACACAAACGAGTTGTATGTTGCTATTTTTTTTAAGTTTTTTTAAAAGTTTTTTTAAAAACAAACTTTTCAAAAGTGTGGAATCCCAGCTCCAACGAGGTCTCGCTGGAAGGGAGAGCAAGAAGTGTGTAAAAGCTTTTCATCCCCTTTCGCTTGGGGAGATCGCTTCTGCCGGCGAAGGAGTAGCACAAGCGCCGCTTCCTCTCTTCGATCCGTCCCGGGAACT
>VYYI01001616.1:0-18445 GCA_021029175.1 Bilobella aurantiaca
TGGTATAATAATTTTATGGTTGTACATCCGAGATCAGTAAGATATGATTGAAAGGGACTGATTTGCATTTAAAATTGATTGTCCTGTCGTAGGACCTTGCGCCTGCTCCCTGATGGAGCGGAGAGGTTGAAGAACCTGCTAAAAATTTGAGTACGTCAGGTCTTTCGTCCACTGTATCACACTTGCTACTGCTCCAATACTTTGTGCACATAAGGTGGCTCTTGGCTTTTATAGTTGTGAGAGGGAGACAGCTGTATCCTTCACGGCGTAGATGTATTACAGGCTCATTTCCAAAAAAATTGTCATGCTAAATACTTAACTTCCCTCGTATTTCCTATATAGCAATGAGGATGGTTCAGGAGGAGCTTTGTGTGAGTGTCGTTGTGTCAGCCGCAAGCTTCGTTGAGCCTTTCCGAGCCAGTCCTCCACCCGCTCAACCTTTGGAGGAGTACATTTTAAAGTACTTAAAATTTATGTCCCTTCAAGACTCCTCACGTTCAATAGAAGCCGTCCATCCCGCAGGAACTTGGGCACACGAACACGAGCATGGAAATGCAGACGGGAAATTATGACGGCTGTGTAACCTGAGCTGTTCCCCCGTTAGAGACTATCATGATGAGACGACCAAGATGCTAATGAGTTTGAGGAGTGTGCACACAGAGTGTTTAGTTTACAGGGACAAGTAATAGGAAGCGCTCGGGGTAACCCTAGTCGTTAGCATATAGGAGGGGAATAAGACTTGCCTCACCGATTGTCCCATATATCCATCCCGTCAACGCCGTGACCTCGTTCCCAACTCAAATCTTGTGAGGCATGTGATGAGCAGAGTTTGCCTATCACACTTTCCAGCAAAACACTGTACTACAGAGCTGGAGGCTTAGAGTTCGTAGGGTTCATGCATATGGATATGAAAAGCAAATTTTTCTTCACCTATGGCAATGTACACTATCAACTCTTACGCTTTTTTTTCACGTCCGAGTTTGTTTGATGAATTATACATATAGCCGATACGTATCGACCTAATTGTCACGCTAGGTGGGAGAAAGGAAGGGGTTTAGAGAGGTTTAAAAAAGTTCCGCTCATATCCCCGTGTTGGTTACGACACTGGTTTTTATGGGAATTTCATTTGATGTACGTCAGGAGGATGGAACCATTCAGTTCCAGGCACCTCGTTTTTCCAAATCAAAAGTTTTATTGAACTGCCAACAGTTTTTCCAGGTTCTGACAGAGCAAGGTCGAGGAATTACGTGACTGACTCTCATGGACCGGTTTTCCCGCCCACAGTAGAGCGTAACTTTTTCCACCTTTGCCCCCACCGCCGCCTCCTGTATTTACTCTCAAAGTATGTGTGCGCGTCATCTCCGAGATAGTCTGAGAGAGAGAGAGAGAGAGGGAGGGAGAGAAAGAAAGAGTTTACTTGGACGATGTGATGGTGAGGGGATAGGCATAAGTGTTGATGAGGATATGATGGCTTGCCCTCGCTCAGATTTTTATTTTATTTTTGCTCCGTAGGAGTGAGTCCTCGTCACCATCCGAGAGTGCATTGGAATCCGGGTCTGGGCGTTATTTGCTGGGCTGATGGAGCAGCCTGCGGTTGCATGATAGGGAGAGAGAGAGAGAGCAGGGCTATTACTATGAGCAAATCCTCCCAATGAACTAGTGGAAGTGAAGCAGAGAGCCAGTTTTTCCCTTCGTAGAATCCAAATGCGGGTGAAGGAGGTAGTTTCGATGCCGAAGGCTCCATGCATATATTTCGCCATATAGTCTTGACCCGAACTAGGGGTATATCTGCTCTCACTGTGTCGGAGCATTGTGGACGGCGAGGGGAGTAGTAGTGCGGGGATGAGAATAGCTCTCCAAGTTGAGTGCCAAATGGGAAAATCTCGGAACGGCGGAAGCGAGTGGGAGCGATATTGTGAGTGTGTGTGTGTGTGTGTATGTATTTTCGCGTTTGTCTAGCAGTATGCATATGTTAGTCATAAAATTAGTCGGAGCTCGTGTATCTTCTCCAGCCGTTGACTCTGTATAGCGAGTGGAGAGACAGACTGTCCTTTGTGTACCTTGTGTAGCGTCCTACGGTAGTTTTCATCACATGCTACCCAGAACCATTCCCATGAGGATGGAACGATGGCTGTTGTAGGAGCAAAACTATGAAATGTATGGGGAAGGTGTGCATAGATAGTTATATGGATACAGGGCCATCCGCCTGTAGTACATGCTGTCTAGGAGAACGTCTTAATACTCTAGTAGTGTGGCATCACACTAGCGTCCTCCGCGGTCCTCTGATTCATTCACTCCGTGACTTCCAGACAATCCACCCGCGTTCGAGGACTGGTCGTGCTGGTCGCTTATCCGACTGCTGGGCCACGTTGTTCCTTCACCAAACTCTCGGGCTGACCTCAGCTGTGATATACGGGATCGGAAGAAGTGCTCTTTGTACCTGAACATCCCCACCCCGGCGGCGACTGCGGTTCGTGTGTAAAAGTGAGGTGAGTTCATAGATTCATATTTCTGTGAAGATCTCCAAGATTCCATAAATTCCTAGAAAATTCTAAACACTACTGATTGATTGTGGAGCCGGGAAAACTCCCTCATTTTTGAGGTTTACTGTAAAGCTACTTTTCAAATTTTAATACCCGCCTCGTCTCAATCAATCACAGTTGAGAATTGAGTGGTTCGATATTTCCGCGCGGTCCACCGGCGAGACTCGTACAATTCGGATTTTTCATTAGTAGAGTTTATTGTAATGGTGGTTCCTTTGAATTATTACAGATTGGGATCGGAGCGGGCGAGTTTGTGGAGCGGAGGAAGTTTCACCGACGCGTCGGTGAACTGTTGAAAACCACTTGTTGACCCCAGGAGTGACCTTTACTACCGTTCTATGTTCACAAAACTACTTCCCCCTGTCGGCATTTGGAGGTAGGAGCGTCAATAAGCTAAACATTCTGCGTGTTAGCAGTAGAGTCGCCTGTACGGAGTGAGATTGGAGCACACTTGCTTGGGCGTGTAGAATGTATGACTTGATATTGTGCGCTGTTTGGCTCGCGGTTTTCTCTTCGAGGTTTTGTGGTCCAGTTTCTCCGTCACAGAGTTTCAAGAATTGAGGAAATTTGCGGAGGCTGCTGGGGCGGCGGGAAAATTAATTGGGTGTTGGGCATGGGGTGTGGGTGGCTTCTGTTGGCTCCGTGGTAACTAAACGATGGAGTTCCCATTTGCCGGAAAAGCCATCAGCTGGGAGGCACATGGAGCACATCTTCATCCGCAGACTCGCTGTCGTGTCAGTCACGGTGAGGTTTCAAGTTTGAGAAGACATCTGGAGTGCTCTTTTCCACCTCCGCTTCCCGTGATTGTGACGCCAGTCTTTGGGGCTGGACATGGCCAATATGCCCTCATCTGTTGCCATACAGGCTGCTGAGCATATCCCGTGCCCATCCGTAGGTGTTTGCGCGAGGGAGATTTTAGTTGACTGTTTTCGGGAGGGGGACACGGTTTGAATTGCAGGCGTCATTTGCCCTGCATCTCTGTCGGCACGTCTCCCGCTTGTATGTCACGGCCTATTAACAACCGCCCCAGCAGTTGCGGCAGGGCCGGGTACGTTATGGGGACATGACCCAATAAGTATTTTCACTTATGGGGTGACGTCTCTGTACTCTAGATCCTCAATCCTCTTTCCGCCTAATCCCGGGTTTTCCCTGTCGTTTTCACGCACGAGGCGGGAGTGAGTGTTATTTAAGGGGAGCGAACTGCGTCGGTCTTAGACCTCATCCGACTGCCATCCATCATCATGCAGGCAAGCAAGTGCAATTTTCCACGGGGGACTGGTAATGTTCTTGGCGTATAGGGATGACTTTTTTCCGTTTCCCGCGTAAGGCGGTGGATGACGGTGGTAGTATGGACGATTTGAGTTCTCGGAACGGAATTTATTTTTGATTTTCCCTGACGGAAGATTTTTTCATATGATATCATGTCCTCAGCGCAGACTCCTTCAGCTGATCCCCATGTCCCAGCTGGCCGGCAAGGCCTGGGAGCATGTGTGGGAGTAGCGGCATTGGTTGCTTCATCATCTGCTCATTATTGCACACCAAAGTGCACACTTGAGGGTTGCTGCGCTGTGTGTTTAAGTATTACCCTGAACTCGGATGTTTTATGCAAACCTTGCAAATTGACGAGTCATTCGACTTTGCCCGTCCCACCCCAGTGGGTACAGTTATTACCGGACGTTGGGGGAGGCGGGGAGGGAAATCTGATCCAAATGGCTGATGGTGGCAACTTTTGAGTGATTGCGACTCGGCACGTGGTGGCACCCCTCATTTATGTGTCTATCTTCATTGCCGATTCCGATATTCCACCCTCAACACAGGTCCTGTTGAGGAAAATGAGAATGGTGCTGTACACACACACACTCACGCAATCATGTGCATGCTACAGTCATACATTCACTTATATTCGCATGTATCCGTCCTATACGAATACATACACTTGCATCAATAAACTTCCATGCAACACATGTGTACACATACGATAAGTACATACAATCTTACACACCTAACTTTCAAATGGGGATGAGCGGGTGCAGTCGGGATCACTGCAGTGTGAATGTGGGGATTTCAATGAGCATAATGGCATTTGCAAGAGCCATTTGCAAACCCTACAAGATTTCCTCTGCCATGCCACTTTGCACTTGATAGCACTGATCCTAGTCAGCGTATCAATCGCTTACACTCCGGCTGACCTTCCCTGTATTGTGCCGCATACGTCCATTTCAACAGTTGAACTGTGCAAAAAAATAGCAGTGGTTTCCAGTTTCCAGGTTTAAGTCCAGTTTCCCCACCTGATTGAATCCCTCGTCGCTGTACTGTGCCGTACTGAACACTGTAGTATCCACTCCACGATATTATTTGCTGAAATTTTGCACACGGTCCTACCCACATGCTGAGTCACGTGGTAACCGGATGACAGTGGGAAGGATCACTGCACAATAATGCTCCTGGTGACTCATATAACGAGTACTCAAAGTGTGAATTAAGGCTTTTGTCTCCGCTCGGGCGACACTTTAATGGGCTCCCCCGCCTTGGGAGTGGTCGGCTCCGGATTCTGCTCATGAGAGTGGAACATCGCGAGCGCGCTGATGCATGCTGACTCGCATAAAAAATAGGGCACGACTCAGTTCCCTTTCGAGATAGAGAGAGAGAGAGAGAGAGAGAGAGAGAAAGAGTGCCGACTAATTGAATAAAGTCCATTCACAAGGATTTTATTTAACTATATAGAACCAGTGACACATCAGTTTGCATGTTGAGGTGCACTTGCTCACTATCCACACGGTTCTACCCCTTCCAATGAATGACGCTTGATGGAGCGGACAGTTGTTGTTGGTGGTGGTGGTGGAGGAACCTCCTGGATTCTTTCCATATTCAGGTAGAAATACGTCCGCGGTGGTGAGGACGGCGTGGGGGGTGATTGGAAAGTATCTGGAGGAAGACTGGGACGTGTACGGTGTTATCGGATTAGCCGGCCATCTGTTGGCACATGGTACATGTCCGCAGTGTCCTCCCGGGACCAGAAATCCGATCTTCCGCCATCGATCCACCACGAGTAAAACTCATGATGCCCCTGGCACGGCACGGCATCCGGTGGGCCGGTTGTCCAACGGGAAGTCTTCCGTTCTGCACTTCAGGGTCTTTCATGATTACACGTGATTACGTTACATTGAATTTGCATGTTGTACGGATCCATCACTTGCCTTCAGGCAGGCGGGTATCTTACGTAACATTACGTAGCGCTTGCACGCTTCGTGTGCAAAAGGCCAAATGACTTCCCCTTCTCGTTGTGAGATGTGCAGATAATAAAATAATGGGAGAATTTACGCTCAACTCCACTCGCCGCACGATCATCTGTTCAGATTCTCCGTGCGGAACATGTTGAACCATGAGCGTCATCCCACCTACTCGTGTCAATGGCCCGAGTTCAGATCCATCATCCTATAATATTCATAAGGCTGCAACCTTTGTAAATGTGTTTGCTTTGCGAATTTTTAATAATGTATTTTTGTTTAGAAAAGGAACTTGAATGTTCTTTAACGGCTGCTGTGAACTTCAGGGTTACCTTCAGGAAGCATAATGTGAGCCTTCAATTGTTCATGGACTAATTCAGAACAGACACGGTATTGAGGGACGGTGTCGTCACTCGAGGTTCGGGGATCCACACTATTTAGCCTCCGATAGCTTTGTTTTCCATACGGTCTTCCTCGTCAGGGTCAGTTTATTTTTAGCTGTTCATGACGACGTCCTCTCTCCAAGCGTCTGCTCTAATTAGGAAGGAGGATCTGTTCCGTGCACCCCGCTCTCACTTACTTGAGTGTGAGGAAACTGCGGAGGAGGATGGAAGGTGGAGGTTCGGTAATAATAACAATAATAATAATAATAATAATATCGACGGACATTTCCTCATAAGATTCACATCAGATAGGGTGGGTGACATGAAGGAGGAAGAAGCGAGTAGGGTAGCTGTCAATTGTGCGGGAATAATGTTAATGAAAAGTGTGATCGAATATGTAAATGACTCCGGGGGCTGTGATGGAAATCTCTCGGATGAGATCTCGTGGGTTGTACCTGTGAACGTGGTGAGAATGCACTTGAACGGAAGAGACTGTAGCATATCATATCAGTAATACTACACGAATGATTTTTGCAAACAACATATTTCATAATGCACTGGCTGCTTTCAAAATGATGTGTTAGATTCCATCCATTTCACATGCTGTGTTAAACTGCAGCGGAGCGGGTGCGACTGCTGTGCTAAGAATGGGAAGGATAATGTGCAAATGTGCAGTGTCACAATGCGGCGGATGATTTGCAAATGCTATTTTAGGCTGGAGCGAATTCTGTGCGGTCATATTATTAGATTGTGTGTTCGATGATTTGCAAGTGTGAATTGAGTGCTTGTTTAAGAGTTTAGCGCGGGAGAGTGGATTGAGCTGTGAATTTGAATGAGAATTTATGTGGGATCCTCTCTTTCCAGATGGAAGTGAGACATGGCGCGTGTGGACAATTGTCTGCGGACAACTCTATTCTTGGTGACCCGCATCCGTTGAGCTGTCCTTGTGGTTCCCTTCTCTGTGAGCCTGGGCTCATCCCCGTTCTCTGCCAGCGGAAAAGTAAAAGCATCCCCGAGCCGGAAGGACTGAGCAAAGGAGATCATCCCACTGTTGAGCCCTCCGAACTACCCACCACCAGCTCCACTCACCCGTTTGCGGAGGAAACCGCTTCCTGGGCTATCCAAACCCGTTCAAACCCCTTCCACTTTTTATTATAGCAATTTTAGTCCAAGTCAGCCCTATATACTCCTTTGCACTTGAAAGTTAAATTATCGCTGCTACAGTTGCCACTCGTTCAGAGTTGGACAAGAGCCCCTCCCTCCCGTTATAGTCTCCGCTATAGTCTCCTGTATTTTAACTTTTCTCCCATCCTCCTCCTCCTCCTCCTCCCCCGCTCCGCCAGCACTCGGAACAGGTAAGTGCATTACATTGTCATACTTGAAACCTTGGCCAGTGATAGCGGAGCCGACAGCAGTGTATTAGAGTGGGACCCATTGCACAAGAAGATTGATAGTGAGTCGGTCAGCCTTGGGGCTTGTGCGAGGGTGATATGGGCTCACAGATCATCCGATGAGAGTGACCATGAGCCAGGTGGTATTCGCACTTCCTTCCAGCATTCCAGTATTCACCGTGTACACTCTCCAGAGTTCACGGCCGGTTATCGTGAGGAAGGTTAGAGTGAACACTTTTGACCCCCCTTCGAATCACCCGCCAGCAGCAGCCACTAAAATTTGTTCAAATTCACGAACTGGACAGAACTTGTTTTCGTCCAGGAGGATCCAAGTCCAGTTTCTCGGACTCAAAACTGAAGATGATAATCGTACGAGACAGGCTTGAGGATGAATGAGACGAACCTTGAACAATGGTGCCGACTGGACTTTGATACTTTGACTCCTTATAGTCACAGCTATTCAACTGTCAGTGGGCTGCGACTCGTATCATCGGCGAGGTTGGCAGACTCTGCATTGATATGAAACCTCTTGAGAAAGGGCTGACGGAACTCGGAACATGGTGACAAGTTCCTATGAATATGTAACACTGACAGCCAGGACGGCTCATGTGATGGCTCTCAAGTGTCTTTTGTTAGCTATTATCACGTTGATATAGAGTCACCTTATCAGTCATATGTCAGGCACAACTATGCCAATTAACTTGCTCACTCCGGAGGAGCATGAAAGGCTCCGTAGTGAGGGTTGCCACGGTCATGGTAGTCCGTCTAATGTGAATTTTGTCCTCTACGACTATGTTAACAACCAGTGCCATTTGTGAGAGGGTTGCGTTGGCAAGAACTTCAAAAAACCGCCCTCGGCTACTTTAGATTCGCTCCTCTCCTTCCCTGCCCTCCGACATACGATTTTGTAATGGATTTTATTTTCTCATTTGGAAATATATAAACACACAGTGCGAGCTGGATCGGGCGTAGAGAGAGGGAGCTGGCCAGGGATTGGCTGGCCAAGCTGCCAACTCCCAGAGAGGAGCTTAAATATATGTATACTTTATCAGTTGACGGAACTTGACTCTGACGTTATCGCCTGGCTGATAGGCATGGGCTTTTAGTTGGAATT
The DNA here is from genome assembly GCA_021029175.1 of Bilobella aurantiaca. Lineage (NCBI taxonomy): Eukaryota > Metazoa > Arthropoda > Collembola > Poduromorpha > Neanuridae > Bilobella > Bilobella aurantiaca. The sequence continues at coordinate 8,659 of VYYI01001616.1, forward strand.
TACATGTAACGCCAGCATACTTGCATAAGACGACGAGTCTTTACGGGGGGACCACGTGGTGGTCATGAGCTGAGAACGCGGGCTGGGGATGTCAACAGTGAAACCATGAATGGACGATCCCTCCATGTGATGAATGTATGGGAGCCAACTCCCGGCGAACTCTGGCCCCTCAAATGGGATCCATATCTTGGTTTTTTTTCAATTTTGTAAACACTTGAAATACTTTTTGTATATGTACATGTGAAGGCTGGGCGGTGTTTACACGTTTGAGTGACAGGGCCTGACGCAGGTAGTATTACATTACGGACGAGCATGGTGGGGAAGCACCGCGTCAATTAGCACGCAGGTGTTTACTCAATGCCTATAACATTGTGGTACATTATGTTCAATTGTCCTGATCACATGATCTAATGACTTGTGCGGTACGCTCCGACTACGCTGCGACCGCGCAATAGCACGTAAAGACAATTCACAGTGGGCAGGCAAGTTCAAAGTTGTAGCCCCGCAGGTGCGATGATTCCGATATGGGAACTATTCATGGAGAGTGGCAATTTGGGGCGTCTTTCCGGGATTCCTAAGGGCGTTGACGGCGGAAAAGGATGGAATATTTCAGTTTTTTTTCACCAGCCAGCGGCTGAAGCAGGCTGTTCGTTTTCATTGAGGAGGAAAGGCGGCAGCTTCCGCAGAGCTATTATCCCGTCCCTCCCCACTCTCGCATAACTCCGTCGGACGGGATCCGCGGAGGTGATGGGGGATCCTTTTTGCATCCTTGCCAAAAGCAACTTCGCCTGGTCCTAAAGCCGAGCTTCTCCGCACTGTGCGTACTACGTGTCTTTGGAATCCGTGGGAGTCACATGCGGAGGAGCTCCAAGGAGATACATGCGTGCGTTCTCCTATAGAATTCGGAAGAGTCACACGCGGGAGATTTTACGACCAACTGTTGCTATAGTCCCAGTCTCCCACTCCTCCGCACTCTTCAACTCTCCCGCAAGGTTGAATGCCTGTGGCAGATGAGTAGTAGGCCTTCGTAGGTGACGACGACGTCATACTTCCAGAATGATCCCAGTCATTCCAGTGTGTAGTTTTGCAGTTGGTGTGCGCAACCGTAGGTAGCACTAGTTGTAAGGAGCGTAGTTGTTGAATCTACGCAGAGGGATTTCTTGGAAAGCGGATGGCAACGGAGGAAGATAATATGAAAACATGCTACTACTGTTTCTTAGGAAATGTTTGGCGGTGGGAGCGAGATATGAAAAGATGGAATGCTTTCCATATGCAACTAAAAAGCGTATATTTATTTTTCCAGGATGGATTTTTTAAATGTTTTTCTCATCTTCTCCGACCTGTTTCAACCCTCTAAATGGTGTCATTAAAACATGTGCTGCTGAGGTGACGTTGCTCGTTTCTTAAAAAGTTTGAGCAGTTAGAACCACTGTGAGGTTGAGGTTGTCACTTTTCTTCCTCTCCTCAAAGTGAACTGGGAAGGCGAGGGATGAGGATAAGAATTAGTCCCCGTTTAACTACTCAACTCTGTGCCTGTTCGTTTGGAATGGAAATTATGTGGGGAGCACTATACTTGCGTCATCAGGGGGCCGTGCTCTGGTCTGCCTCCTCATTTTCATCCCATTACATTTTTTCCCTTCAGGTTTCCGCCAAGACAGGGAAAAATTGCGGCTGTACCACCACAAGCTTATAAGCAGAGGAAAGCTCGACGACGACGGGCTTGATTTGAATTAATAGTAATCATAATGTTAATCACAATAATAACATGGGCTGTTTATGCCGCATTGAGAGAGAGAGAGAGAGAGAGAGAGAGAGAGAGAGATGAGAACGACCTGACTGAGAGTGAGTGAGTCCAAGTTTTTGATGAGGATATGTATAAGTGATAACTTGAGTAAACCGGTATGATCTTGATGCTCATCATAAGAAAACTGGCTTCGCACCGTGGGGCTCCGCACATGCATGTGAACGAGTGGGGTATAGGCGATCAGCTTTATGAATGACTCATCATACATTCACAGTATCGAGTGGAACTCATCTGTCACATTTTCATGGGACTTCCTCGCGGCTCTGCCGGTCGTTGATTGCGCTAAAAATAAATATCAGTCGCTATATTTATGTTTTTCATTTGCAATTTTCACCCCTCCCTCCGACCTATTCCCATATACTGCATTCCTGTCCGTCATAGCTCTCTCGGCCAGAGCATGGAAATGGCCAGTGCAGTTTTGGATGCGATTGGTAAATTCCGAACCAGTGTTAGGCAAGACTGTGGGTTCTTCGTATTGGATTCTCATTTCTCCTTTTTCTGGATGGATTCTGCTCGTTGAGGCTGAGTGAGTGAGTGAGTGAGTGAGTGAGTGAGTGGATGCCATGAATAATTGAGGAAAATGTATCGGGATGTTATCATAATTCTTTCGTGGGGGCTATCTTTTTTGTGTGTTTACGAGCAGCTCTGCTGCCAGACTGGAGTTGAGCATTTGAGTAGGTTGAAGGGACCAAGGAGGAAAGAGACGTCATCATCTCATTAGGGTTCCGAATGGGGCAAACGGTAGGAGCCTGAGGCGGTTGCCGCTGACCTGCGGCGCAGTTCAACTTTACACAGTACAGTAGCCTTGGAGCATAGCCATTGGATGCCCTGTCCAGTGCAGGGATACATAGCCAAGGTCCCTCAAAATGGGTCGTATCCTCCCTGGTGGAATTTTCCAGAAAATTTGGAAACGCAGTTTGGAAAGTGCTAACGTCTTTACTACTACGTAGGATGTACTTGGGAGAACAAGTCCAATAAAGAAGCGTCTCAAGGTCCCACTTCCACATCCCTCTGTACGCCGCAGTCAGAAGCATATCGGAAGTTCATCTGAGTTGAATGACAAGTTGGATATTATTTGGACCATTACAAGGCATTAAAGTCTTTAATTTGAGATAATTAGGGACTCTTTGTGGCTTCCTTGGGGGGGGCGTGAGAGTTGACGACGGAGCCTCCAATTCCTGTCACTTTCCTCCCTGTTATCAACACTCGCCGTCCAGCTCTGATACGGAGGGCTGTGATTTATGGTCCACTCATCATCATCATCATCATCATACGTAGTCCGCTGCTGTCATACTAATGGCTAACAGGGAGGATTTTGCTGCCTCTATAGAGCTACAGTGGGTGGCGGTCGTGTTGATGACGGCACAGTGTCAACATATATGATGACTTGATGCGAGCGGGTTGACCCTGCAGACGGGTATTTTTGTAATATGCGGAAAGGGCAATAATGAAAATATGCTGACAGTATGGCCAGGACTTTTTTTTCATGTGGAGTTGTGAGATAAGAAGTTGCGGAAGCGGCTATAGGGCTCATTCTGGACTCATGGACGGACCACAATGGGCTCTGTCTGACCCATTATCCGGCCCCTGTAACTTATTGTGACATGATGGAGTTCGGTAATGGATGCTGGGGTGGGATTATCACCTGGGAATTTCTCTGTATCCTCCGCACAAGTAGTAATAAGGCCTATACATGTGAGTGCTACAAGCCTGTGGCTGGGATCGGGCCGACTGACGGAGTTTATATGGACACAGGAGAACGGAGTCAAGTGTACACAGGTGAACTATAGGTTGGGGACCACGTGTTGTCACTTCTTGTCGCAATCACCGTACCCCTGCACCCGTCCGGACTGCAGAGGGAGCAGAATAATAATTAGGCGAGATAATGTTGGAGAGGTGAAGTGGGTGAGCTCTATAAAATGAAAAGTGGGAGCCTCTCTGGGATCATTACCACCACTCCTGTGTGCTGTTTGACTCGAGCCAATTATCCGTTCCAGAGCTACAGAGCATAGAATACACAGAGCAGAGTTTTTAAAGGATCAAATAGTAGAACAACTTGTTTACGGCAAACGCGTAGTAAATTCCTGTAGAGAGCTCTGCCTTACTTTCAGTCAAGGTTTGACGTTATTTCCCCCCCCCCTTCTTGTGAGTGACACATTGAAGCCGCACTTGGTCTAGTCAACCAAGTGCAGCAAAGATCAACAATAATAAAAATAAAAATTAAGATAGAGATTTTTTTCAGTTTCGCAAGTGTTGAGGAAGTGTATAGAGAAGTGTAGGGACTCTCCTGGCTGTCACTTGGGAGGCATCTCACTCAGTGATTGCATAGCAGCGTCCGCCTAGAGTCCTGTGTGGACAGATATAGTAGAGCCGATTCTATAATCCTAAGGCGTAGGATCTCTATATATTTATATATATACATATATTGGGAGTCATTTTTTGGGGTAACGTAATACTTGCGGTTACAACTGCCTTGCCAAAAAATCTCTTCAAAATGTTGAGGTGACAAGTTAGAGTCGAGAGCGAGTCAATTTGATTCCGTCCCAGTATAAAGTTAGTTTCTCAGCCATCCGGTGTGTTCATCATTACCGTTAGAACCCTCTCAAGCTACACAGTACAAAAACGTTGACAAAGAATACTCACAAGAAAAATGGATATTTTCGCGGAAATCTCCTCATCCACGTTCACGCCGTGGCCCCTGGACGTGTTCCAGGATGAGGTCCTCTGGATTCTCATCGTCGGCTTCGTCATTGCCTTCATCCTGGCTGCTGGTGTGGGGGCAAATGATGTTGCGAATACGTTTGGGACGTCGGTCGGGTCAGGTGTGATCTCCCTCCGGAATGCCTGTATCATGGCCACGGTGTTCGAAATGCTCGGAGCCACTCTCATCGGTAAGGCTTGTGTGTTCCTATAGAGCTTTTGATCCTCATGGGGGGGATTTAGTAGTAAATGTCGGCTCCGCACCTTGCCCACTCTCTCCGGATAGCATAGTATAGTAGTAATAGTATTTAGAATCACATTTTTAATCCGCTTCTTCTCTTTGTTATTGTCTCTCTCTCTCTGCGGCTCTGCCGCGGGCTGCCCTTTTCCCTGTTTGTTCTGTACGTGGACACGGATTTCAGGAGTTTGATCCTTCGTGTGACGGGGACGTGGTGAGCTTCATCCTCTTCGTGGAACCCAGCACCCTATTATCCGCCTGCCCCACGCTGTAGAGTCCAAAATTTTAAGGGTTGCAGGCTGGCCAATATACATTTATAACGTCAGGATTTCCAAGAGCTTTTACGACACCCATCGCCGAGTATTTTTGCTAGAAAAGGAACTGATTATTACACTGTTACACTGAAAGAGAAAGAGAGAAAGGGAGTGAGGAAATCGATTTTTCTGGAATTTTATAAAATTTTCAAGTCAAAGCATTTGAGTTGGACAATTGAGTTGTGCAAATTCTATCGGAAATTCAAAGTCAGAGTTGAGACTATAGAAAGTTAAGGCAGCGCTGGGCGCGAACTGATAGAGAGAGAGTCAAGATCTGATTAGGAGTGAGGTTGTTGCCGCGGAAGCGGAAGTTGAGCTGAGAGAGAGAGGCTATTGTTGGAGGAGTAATTAGGTAGTGACAGATAGATAGAATGGACAGTGTAGCAGATCCAGCGTGGCAGGCGGGAGCCCTCTACCTGATTGTCATCGGCTTTATTGTGTCCTTCGTCCTCGCATTTGGGATTGGGGCAAATGATGTGGCGAATTCCTTTGGGACGTCCGTGGGATCGCGCGTCCTCACACTCAAATCCGCCTGTCTCCTCGCCACCATCTTTGAAATCAGTGGAGCCGTGCTTTTAGGTACAGAGAAAAAAGTGTGTGTGTGTGTGTGTGTGTGTTGGGATTTCGTGGGTGTGGTGTGTGTTTTGCGGGTGAATCGGGCAATTTTGGCATGACGGTGGCCGAACGGGCGTGTGTCAGCCGGATGTAAATAAATACTAATCAATTTCTCTTTCCAACATTCCAGGTTACAAGGTGTCGGATACGATACGGAAAGGGATTGTGGATGTGAAAGTTTACGAGGATGATCCGGATCTGTACATGCAGGGGAACTTGGCTGCATTGGGTGAGCGACTCACAGTCAGACTTACAAATTGATTGCTTGGTAAACTTGTCAGGAGCGGTGCGTACGGTTTATGACATTTGTAGAGACGATAATAATTTTGAGAATAAATGTGGGTGATTTCCAGGTGGAAGCGCGATATGGCTCATCCTTGCCACGTTCTTGAACATGCCGATTTCTGGGACTCACAGCATCGTGGGGTCCGTCCTGGGATTCTCGCTAGTTCTCAAAGGAACTGCGGGGATTATTTGGAAGAAAGTTGGCATGATCGGTAAGGACGTTTGGGAAACTGAAAAGATGGGGTGGATTGAGGGATTTGGAGCAATGTGTTGATTAAGTGTGTATGCGTCTTTGATTTTTCAGTGGGTTCTTGGTTCCTGTCGCCGGTGCTAAGTGGGTTCGTGTCTGGGAGCATTTTCTGGCTCATCCGAAGATTTATCCTTTGCAAGGATGACGCCATCCAGACCGGTCTTCGCTCCCTGCCAGTTTTTTACGGGCTCACCGTTTTTGTCAACATCATTTCCGTGGCATTGGATGGACCGGACTGTGAGTTATTGTTATTTATGTCGAGAGAGAGCGTCGGGGATACGTTGAAGGAGTGGGCGTGGAATTGACTAAACTCTTGTTTTTGTTTGGGTCACAACAGTTTTGAAAGTGACGATCGAGGGGAAGGATTGGTTCGAGCCGTTTTTCGGAGTCATGATTTCCGCCGTGTTGGGTCTCGTCGTGGCCGTGCTCGTCTACTTCTTCATGGTGCCAAGGCTGTCAAGGTCCATTAAGGGTGAGTTTGTGCGGCAAATTTCAATGCGTTTCGGTTAGGTTCCGGCTTGGATGAGGCTTCATGGCTACTCCAAGATCAATAATTATTATGACGGTTTTGAGTAGGACCTTGACCGTGATCCCAGTATAAATATGATTTGGATTGATTTCAAGTATATTATTGGGGATTTTACTACTAACAATAATATGTAGTATCTTAATACGGGGTTGGCTGTACATATATATTTTGGATCTACTGGGACACTCATATGTGTATCCTTCTCACATGCGTAAACAGAAAAACTCGTAGCCGTCTCACCGTGACAGACCTGTATTGACGGACTCAGAAGAGATTTTTGGTTTTATCATTTTTCCTACATTTAGACACAGTTTTTGAAGTAACAATAGGGATTAGACCCGTGGCCACCAATTTGTCTAGACTCTCTTGACCTGTTGAGCACGTTACTTACTTTTTCCATTCCTTACTTTGTTTCCACAACAGAGGAGTTGACTCAAGGACCATCAGCACTTTCCAGTCCCAGTCCCAACAGCGGGGACGTTGTTGTGTTTGTTATAGGCAATGGAAATGTTTCCCCAGGTTCGTGCAGATCATTAAAATAGGCCGATGACGGCCTTTCTCTTATAGTTTTCCCTGCCCCATGATCCGTTTGTTTACTTGTCCGTCCTTTATTTTTTGTGGTTATTTTGTGGAATCATTTTTGTTGTTGAAGTCTCCTTACTTTAAGTTTTAGCTAGTGTAACGTTGTGTTTCCAACATTAAGTTTGTGACGTTGCTATCTCCTCCCACTCCAGTTTTATTTCTTTCTTTTTTTAATTATTTCTTTTCAATTACAAACTTTTCCCTTTTCTCGTCAGCATTAGGGAATGCACTCGACAGGTTCTTTATTGATTTTGACGCTCCCAAACAGTTGTCTTGTGAAATTGGCGAGGTTGTTTGAGTTAGTTTTATAACCCAATGGGATTTGAACGGTTTTGGACTGCACGGTTGGGCTTTTAAATTCACATGTATATTCGTAGCTCTCGTTCTCCCATTCCTTAGTGCTTGTGAAAATACTAATTTGAAAGCGGGAAAGTTCTTGTAACTGTGGCATATGGTTTGACAAATTTTGTGTTTTCCGCTGAAACTTCCAGTTGAACTTCGTTGTGTACTGTAAAAGTGTCCGGTTTGGTAGAATTGACTGGATCGAGTGTCTGTCTGTTTACAGAGTACGCTTCCAAGTAAACAAAAACTGCTAGTGGCAGTAGTAATAGTTTTGTTGTTTGGTGATGGTTATTGTGGGATCTGGCGTGTTTCCATCGTTTCTCCGTATCCGCTGTGACCATTTGTACATGTTGGGTTTGTGGCGGGATGAATTTTTTCTAATTTTGTGCTTTAATTTTGACCTGAGCAGCAGACTCAAAGGAGCAGACACCGATGAACATGTCGATGAGTGATTTCCGAGCGACGGAAAAGTCCTTGGAAGCCGGTCTGAAGGTGAATGGGAATGGCTTTATCAGTACGAACGGGTTCAACGCTATCGTTGCGGAGCCGAATCACAATGACCACATTAATATTGCCGATAAGAACGCGAAGAATGGGAATCTGAACAACGGTTACCACGATGCGACTCACCCTGTAAGCCTTGAGGTAATCCCTGTGGAAGGCCTGAGTCCAAACGGGAGTGCCGTCCCGCTGATAAAATCTGGGACGGGGACGACGGTGAGCTCTATGGACAATGGGGCGAGCGTGATTCACATAAATGCGGATGGGCCGGACGGGTTGTCCGATGGGAGGGACAAGGATGATGGTGACAAGCCCGGTGTGGGCAAGCTTTTCTCAATGCTTCAAATCCTCACGGCCGCCTTCGGATCCTTTGCGCACGGTGGGAATGATGTGAGCAATGCCATCGGTCCTCTCATTGCCCTCTACCTGGTGTACGACACTGGGGATGTGCAGACGAAAGCCCAGACTCCTATTTACCTGCTCATTTATGGTGGTGTCGGAATCTCCCTGGGTCTCTGGATCTGGGGTCGTCGAGTCATCAAAACAATGGGAGAGGATCTCACTAAAATCACTCCGTCAAGGTAAAGCAGCTAGCTTAAATACAGAGTATGTAGAATGGTGTGCAAAACTTATCAGTGCGGTTGAATAATATGGAACTTTTGCTCCACCCCTCGAGTCTTTAAGCAGTAATAGTACGTTACTGAGCACTATGTAGATGAAAAAATCATTGAGTATATATATATATTACGCCCATTCAACTCCCTCAACTTATTTCCATAACCGTCCGTTGATGAAACTAGATTGGATTACTCTTTTCCCTCAACAACTTCCAATAAAGTCTACACATTAATAGTTTTACAGTGATACTATTGGAATTCTACATCGATTTAAATCCAGTTTGACACTCCACTGGATACAACTCCGAGTTTCAGTGTACCACACGGATGATGAGTTTACACAATCGGATGATTAGAGTACGCTGGAAAACAGTTTCTGAATGGAATAATTATTATTACAATCTACTGGACTACGAAGACGACGATTTCTTGGTAGGTGGCTGACGTAACATATTACATACGATGATGCTGCTCTTGAGACACTAATGATGAGCTGGTTGTTCTGAACGCGAGGAGTTTGACTTGTAAGATTATTAGGCTACAGCTCGAATGATGAAGACGAGGAGAGCGGATAAGCCGGCGGACACTGGGACTGTTACGATCCAAGCAAAGAAAATGTTTCTGAAAATATAAATAAATAAACTCGGATTAGTTCTAGAGTCCCACCATGCAAGGAACCTTCGGGGAAGTTTGAACTTCCTCAGCAATACCGAAGCTTTTCCGTTACCTAAACAATTTCCAATCCACGCCACCTTTGGTCCTGATTTGTCCTACAGTGACGACGGACCCGACTTTGCAATGAGTAGTGCTCACGGGCAGGCCGATTTTGGAGGCAAGAAGAACAGTGATTGCGGCTCCAATTTCGATTGTGAAACCACTATTGACGATAACAAGAGCAAAAGTTCCATATTATTCAACCGCACTGATAAGTTTTGCACACCATTCTACATACTCTGTATTTAAGCTAGCTGCTTTACCTTGACGGAGTGATTTTAGTGAGATCCTCTCCC
>VYYI01001617.1:0-18429 GCA_021029175.1 Bilobella aurantiaca
GAGCCGCTATCTCATGAGCATTTCTGTCAATACTCGTATTGCTGACAATCTTCTCAAGAACGTAATTGAGTGTCATGGCTCGAAGTTTCAAGCCAATGAAAGTCAAGCGTCTCTGGGCGCTTCAAAATTCAGACCGAAGCGATCTAGATTCGTCAAGGATCCGCGTCTTCCGCCGATTTCGATTCCCATGTCAGAAGAGGGAGACGGGCCCAAGTTCAAGGTTTCTAATGAATAGTTAAATATTATTAAGTTCATTAATACAAAAAATGAAATAAATCGATATAATTTGTATTCATAATGTGCACTGATTGTTTATAGGCAACTTGGACTGAGGTTGCTGGATTGAGAATCAAGCCACAAGGGCTCCTGTCCGAAGTGAATTTTGCAGATCTGCAGTGCAATGAAAGATTGAAAGTGGTTGATGTATTTTTCAGCGCAATCCGAACGCAAATTATTCAGCCCGGCTCTGGAAAATTGGCCGGAATGACAGCCATTTTGGCCCGTATTCGCTCGACATCAGTTCACTTTGGGCAGCCCACTTCCCTATCGATGAAGTACACCAATAACGGCCTTGAAAATCAAATCATTCGTCTAAACTCCGCTCTCGAAAAATCTAAAACGGAATGTTGGAATAAAACGTTCGGATTCCTTTTCATGCAGTACGTGGAGGATATCCGGCTCCGGATGGGCCGTGTCATTGTCACGTCAGAGTTGATGGCAACAAAACTAGACCGTCTTCAAATGGAATTCGAAACGATTGAAAACAAAATCGGAAAAGTGCTCTCAGGGAAATTGGAGGTTGTACAAACGCCTAAAGTAGGAAAAATGACTGTGATATTCTCTGGCTGGGACCTTCCTGGAAGTGTATTGAGCACGATGAAATTAGCGTAAATCAAATTATTTATCATAAAATTTTTGTATTATGGTACTGTTCATCAAAATTAATTTTCTAGTAGTTTTACTAAATGGTTTGTCATTTTAGTGACAGCGCTGCCTCTGAATCAAGCGTCAGCAGCGATGATATTGATAATTGTCCAAAACCGGACACGAAAATTTCCATCGTGGACATAGGAGTCCCTCGTATGAGCCGATGGGGACGGTTAGCTTTCATTCACGAGCATGATTTGTAAAGCAAGAATTATAATTTCAATGATTTTCAGTTTGAAGAAATGGCTGAATTGGAAGAACGCTTAAAACGTGTCAGAAAACATGCCAACTAGCAAATAGCGATGATCTCATCAATCGAATAAAAATACTGATAAATACACAATCGGTTATTTGAAAAATAATTTAGTTAAACAAGAAACCTTTTACAGACGCTGAGTGGTGCGGTGGTGGCGGGAAATTCGTGTTGATATAATGAGTATGTTTTGAAATTTAAATAAATATTAAAAATTGTGCATTTATTTGGAAATAGAAAAAGTTCTAAAAGTAATTGGTGTTAGTTAATTAATCTCAGTTAGTTACTGCAACTCTCGCTTCTAATTATTCATCTTGAGTGTATCGGTAACGCTAAATTATATTATAAGGGATTATAATTCTCAAATTCATGGATTGCTTATAAATTGACACGATACACGAATTGAATGTCTATGTTTGCTTGTTTTTGCTGACAGATTTCCTCGTCGCATGAGTTATTGAAGATGAATACCATGACTCTGACACGCGCCTTGACTGTAAGATTTACAAAGCAATTTTATGAAGTTTGTCCTAATTTGCATTAGAATAATCTATATACGAAGCAGAACTAAAATTTTCGTCCTGAACCAACAAGTCAAATCCCACCGAACCGAAAAGAGGACCAACGATCTAACATTGTTTTCTAAATGCATATTCTAGATGTGCAGATTGGCGCTTACTCCTTGCACAAAGTCATGGAAAAGTGTGTACACAGTTCCGATAACATCCGCAGTTTGTCGGATTGAAAACAGACGAAATTTTGGCACAGTACGTTACTTTATTATATAGAAAAAAATTGACATGTCTACAACTGTCTTGAACGTTGGTTTAGATTAGTCCTCCCGTACAGGGATTCATATTACCGATGCTAAAACCTAAAACACAAATGCAAGCCAGGAGTTACAGCGGAGCGGCACCAATGACGCTGGACTTAATTACAAAGAGGGTTCTACTTGTGCTGCAACTTTTCGACAAAGTCGACCCATCAAAAGTAACATAATTTCATCAAAGACAACGAGTTTTCTTAGTGGATTAGATTGGAGAGTATTTATTTACAGTTGACGGTTTCATCCCATTTCAAGGATGACTTAGGACTTGACTCACTCGATCATGTCGAAGTAATCATGGCCATAGAAGACGAATTTTGTAAGCCATTTTAGAGTTATTTAGTTAATTTTAGTTAGTTTCATTCGCATTGATGCGGATTATAATGTACATTGTACAATAATTTTATCTTTACTGAAAGGTACGACTTGTTTCAGATTTCGAGATACCAGATGCTCATGCCGAAAGGCTTCTGAGACCAGCCGACATCATTCGATACGTTGGTGATAAATTCGATATTTATGACTAGCCTATAGATGCGGCCAGCAATAACCAGTTAACAAAATGCCACCTAGAGCTGATTAATCAGTCTGTAATCGAGCTGCAACCGTCTTAATATAGTCAACATGGGTAGACACTTCTACAGAACATCGGAAATAAACTTATTATTCCTGCATTTCTTCCTTTATGACCCAAATCTGACGTTAATGGTTAGGATTTCTAAATTACGCACTAAGGTTAATTGCAGAGATCGCCTCTTAGAAGCGCATTCCGTTATTGGAGTATAGTATACGCAGAGGTTTTTTATTCACATTTTTTGTGCAAGCATGGATAATTTGTTGCGAGACCTTGACTCAAATTTTATGTACAGAATCCTGTTGTCCAGCTAAATAACTTCTTCAATACAATTGAAAACACATTTTTTTTTATTGAACAATACAATGTATACGTCTAACTTGAAATCCCATTTTTTTAATTGAAGGATACAATGTATGTAATGAATACTGATGATATCACCTGTCCATCGTCTTATATTTTTTTCGTGGACAAGGTCCACAACTTTCTCAAGGAGGTGAACATTTTCGATTGTTATATCATGGCAATTAATTCCAAATGGTATGAAGTAATTCGTAATAATTATTGAGAATTGACGATAGCATTTGTTGGATTTTTTGTTTTGGATGTCTTAAGTGATTTTTGTTCAATTAAAGTACCCCTAGAATCTGCTAATCTTGAGTTCATTGTTGTTGGCCAGGTTAATCTTGTTCATAATTACGGTAGGATCCACTTGCGTGAGCGTAACAGAATAATTTAAAATTTTGGATCGGGATCGGCTGTAACTATTATCAAAAGTTAAAACGTATTTCCCTAATTTCTCTAAACTTAATTTTCCTTTCTGCTTTTCTAAATGCGAGTCGACGCGGCGGTGTTCAATGATTTGTTCCGATTGGCCCTTTTCTCCAGAGAATTCCAGCGAAAAGGCAATGTCGTATCCTTCGGTATTGAAGGTCCATCGAAGCGAGGAGTCGAATCGGTCGTCAGTGACTTCGTACTCAAGCGTTACGGTTTCTCCAGCAGCGACTTTGAGCTGGAACCACTCATCTCCGTATTCATCGCTTGTGGAGGCGCACTTGCGCATGAAGTATTTGGGGAGGGGTTCATGGAGCCATGCTTCAGAGCAGAACTCGTCAGTACCTAGCTTCGTTCCGCCCCAATATGGCGGAATCTGGTCATGCGCAATGAGTTTGAGCAAAGCGTCTTTCCATTTACGCTGATCAGAGTTGTAGATCATGACTTTTGAAAGCGTTCGGGAATGAAGCAAGGGCTTTATGAGGGCGAATAGAACGTTGAAAATTTTTGGGGCATTGATGACGACTGCGTGCTTCAAGACTTCTGGGAAATTAGCTAAATTGAAAAAAAATAATGGAAAAAAACATAAGTGCCCGTAATTTTGCAATTATTTCAAAATATATGCAAAAACGACAAAAAAAAAACTCGAAACATGTTATTCCCAGCTTCTTTTTTTTAACTATTTGCGCTGTATATTGTATATAATAAACTAGTATAGTATGCTGTACTTTTTTTATATTACTATTTATATTTATTTATATTATATACCATATAGTATATTTACTTTAGTTTAAAGTAAAAATTAGAAACAAAAAAGACGTTTGTAATTGTAATGAGCGTCTTTTATCATCGCATGACTAGTTATGAGATTGCATGTTCAAGCGTTTGCTGACAAAAGCCGTTTTCTGGATATTTTTCGCAAGGTACAATGGCTTCTTATTTAGTACATGTATATATTTTACCTTCAAATATTCTCAGAACCTCCAGAATCCCTTGCACGACGGTTCGATGAGCAATTTGCGTGTATCCAAATCCTGTAAAATCAAAAATTGTGACCCCTTGAAGTACCCCTGCAGCCTGACAGGCCCCGACTACTGTCTCCAGGTACAAGTATATGAATCTCAAGGCTGGAACAATGTCTCCGTTTTCAATGGCCGCACGCAACTCCCACTTGCCAATTGGGAGGATAAATACAGGGGCGCCCCCTAGGTCATGTCCAGTGTGAAGTACTGGGAAGAAGCACTTGGGCGGAATCCAGTCCTTCAATTTGTCGATTTCGTTGTTTTTGCGCCAAATCAAGTGGCGTCTGAGCATTTGCTCGGCTCTGTCTACATCCAAGTCCCGGGCCCTTAGCCATGAAATGAGGATGGAGTCGGATGGGGAGTAGATGTGCTTGACACGGCTTCTGAATTCCTGAAGCTTGAATAGCTCCTCCTTCGTAAATGGAAGCAGTGATGTGGACGCCATGCTTTCTGAGCCACTACTACTCCCCTGCCCCCTTCATAAGTACAATAATAAGGTCCAAAAGAAGGACATTGCAAAAAATGGTCCATTTTGGAGGTAAGGAGGATGCCCTTCTGTTGCCAGTGAGAAAAGACGCATGAATCAAGGTATTGTACAGTTTCCCTTTCCTTTCCAAACAGGTTTCCCTAATTACTGTTATTATTGATTAGTTTAAATCTACACACTTCGTGTCATGTCCAATTCGGTAGCACTGTCGTCGGTCTACCTAACTCCCAAAGAGGTCTTATGTAATAATCAATAATTGAACTTTGGGAAATGCATCATCATCGACGGCACGTAAAGTACAGAATGCGTCGACAAAACCACAAAATTGGGATGGTACACAAATCTCATTGCCAAGTAGCTGGTCAACGATTTTGTTATAACACGTTAATTTCCCCTTGGCTTGGATATTTAGGGGGTAGACGTTGGCCTTAGC
Organism: Bilobella aurantiaca; assembly: GCA_021029175.1. Taxonomy (NCBI): domain Eukaryota; kingdom Metazoa; phylum Arthropoda; class Collembola; order Poduromorpha; family Neanuridae; genus Bilobella; species Bilobella aurantiaca. The sequence goes on from VYYI01001617.1 coordinate 5,297, forward strand.
CAAGCAAATCATGATTTATTTTGTTTTCTTTAAATCAGGGATAGTATCAATTTTTTTAAAGTTTATCGATCACTTTAAGTTAAATTTGAGACTTAAATTTGATTTAAATAGAGTTTTAAATCTTGTATGTTTTGAGCTTCATTTTAATTTACTATGCAAATGTAAGAGATGCTTTTCCCTTTGCATGTTCTTGAGTATCGGTGTCCTAAATAAGGTTAATTTATGAAATTACGGGAAACAAGAAACATTCTGAGAACATAATAAAACATTCTTTGTGCAACCGTTAATCGTACTACAAATACCAAAAAGAGTACAAAATGATGCTCAATTCGTGGATGGTAGTATTCTTTACGTGCATGTGCATGGCAAGTACTAACTTCCGTCTTGATACTGGCAACATTCAGTGTTTAAAAGCATTACAAAGCAAGCGTTTCCTCAATCACAAATTCCCAGGGATGCAAATTACCGTGGAATGAACTCATTCGTCTTCCCCTGCGCCTGTCACTGACTCAGGCTTTTTGTCAAAATTAACACTTTTTTGTATACTTTTTCAACCTCTTTTCAAGAAAAATTATAAAAAGAAAAAAGAAACGCTATAAGCGCTTACTCATCAATCTGTTTCTTCATACGTTTCTTTTAAATTAAGGAATTATTCCCTCATTGCAACATTATGGAAGCTGAAATAATGCGTTTTATTCAATTTTTCAATTGCACTGAAAACATGGTTCCTCTCCAAGTCAAATCATATCACAATTAAAGTTGGCTAATTGAAAAGCTTTCTCAACTTAACTACTAAAAAAAAGTTTATGGTTATTAAGGGCACTGGTAAACGTACTATTAAATTAGCTGGAAAAAAATCCGTTCAAAGGATCCGTTTCACCCTTTCAACCCCTAGAGCACTGCTACGCATTTCGGTTGATGTAGAGGCGTTATTTGAAAACACGATAACCAATTTTAAGAGGTCATCAATTTCCTCTTAATTAGCAGTTCGGAGAGGGTCATCCTATTGTTAGATGGTAATTGAACAAACAATTTTTCATAATGAATTGATGGACATTCGTTTATCACTAAAAAGCGTTTAGAAGGGTTTGGACATTGAGAGACGGACGTCCTTGAATGGGGATGCTTCGATGACCTTGCTCACATAATTATTATTATTTGGATTGCCTTCAGCCAAATATCCTCGTCATCCCACATCCAAAATCTCTAAAAACATAACCTCAAATCATCATCAATCGTCAACTTTTTCATTTGGTTTTCCCTTTTGTTCTAAAATTTTGAAATTGTGTTTGGAATTTGAAAATCATCCCTCTATTTACAAACTTATTTCAAAATGAGTCGTCCCCAAAACTCACTTCACATTTTGTAAACAAACACTTTGACTTTAGTTTAGTCAGGAGAAGGACGACCGGCTTTCCGCTTGGTTGCTTATGTTGATTTATAAGTTGACATAAGGAAGGTCACGTGCTCAAGAGGTCAAGGGTCAAATGACCCATTTCTTGCTTCATTCCTCCAAATAATTGGTGAAACAGTCACGGGACACGGACAATAGTACGTGATATACGACATTAACTGTAGCGTAATTGTCATGTGGTTTTTGTGGTCGTGCTGTGCTCTACTGGCGTTTGGGGCTTATCAGTCCTTCACCAATAATCTTGTAACTTAACTGATTCATTTATAATTATATGCATACTAGGTCTGGTTTTTGCCTAGAGCCGTCCGAGAAGTATTTCTGGAAGAAGTATGTAAAACACTTGTTTTTGGTTATCTAAGTAATTGATTTCTCAATTGTTGTACTAACAATTGTCATTTGGCCATTTTAGTCAATGTAAACATTGCTCTAATCTTTCTCAAGTGACGTGGCTGTACCTCTGGCTTAATCTACAATAACTTGTCGCTACGACCTCTCCGTTTGGACTGATAGGGTGTTACAAAGGAGGTAAGTGCCTTTGTAAGTTCAATTAGACTTAATCTAATCTAAACACTCGTGTCTCCTAACACGCCTCTTGTTCTGAACATTTCAATAGCACAGAAGCCCTGACCAAATCGATTATACGCCTCCACTTCCACTTCCCTAAGAACCGTCCTTAACTATGAAGCGCTACGCTTCGCACAATACCGAATAATAAAGCGACCCGTCACCCGGCTGCACTGACGATGACGAGCTACTTGGAAGATATTTGTGGCTCCACATTTTGGGTAATTGGGAAAAGTTGGTTTAGTAAAATATTGTGAATTTTTAAGTTAAACTTGATGCTTTTAATTTTGTAGGATTTGGATTTGTCTTGGAATACGAACAATCCATACCTAACGCCATGCTTTGAGGAAACGCTTCTTACTTGGTTCCCATGCCTCTTCCTATGGCTCTTCATTCCGGCGGATATATACTTCGATGTCAAGTCGAAGTTAAGGGACATTCCTTGGAGTCCGCTCAATATTGCCAAATTGCTCTCGACCATTCTGCTCATCTTATTTCAATTAGTATTACTTGTTCCTGTGATTTTCCCACCGGGTGAGGATACCACGGTGTTCCAGGTCCACTTCATAACGCCGCTCATTAAGATCGCTACTTATGTACGAAAGAAATTAATCACACACGTTGTCTTTTGATCTAATAAGTTCTTTACTATATAATGTTTACAGTTACTGGCCATTGTGCTCCACTTAAACTCCAAACGGAGGGGTGTGCGCTCTTCTGGTGTGCAATTTATTTTCTGGTTCCTTCTTCTGTGTACCGAATCAATCAGATTACGGTCACTAATCAGCCCAAGTTATTTGGTAATTAATTTTCAAGACGGGGCAAGTATAATGTTTTATAATTTTTATTCACACTTTTACGTTCTAGGCATCCGTCCCATCAGAATTAAACTATGTTATTGGCATAATCTCCTACGCGTGCGTATTAGCCCAGTTCTTTTTACACTGTTGGGCTGACGTGGCTCCTATTTATGCTCAAGATGGTTCTTTGAACATTAGCGGAATTAGGGTAAACTTATCAAACGTAATTTTAAAAAGAAACTGGAGTTACATTTTTTTTTACTTTTTTTAAAGAAAATTTGTCCCGAGGCCAAAAGCTCTTACGTAAGAGGAATTACTACATATAACTGATAAATGCGACAATGATTATGTAATCTCGATAATTTGATCGAATATTTGTAAACTGAATAGCTTTCTCGCCTGATGTTTCACTGGTACAATGGCCTAGCAATCAAGGGATTTCGGAAACCACTTGAATACAAGGATCTGTGGGAGTTGAACGATGAAGATAAATCTGAAACGATCGTGCCTCTTTATAGAAAATATTATGTTGAGCAAGAATTGGCAAAAAAGGGTCATACGAGGTATCTGGACTATGAAGACTAGTACATCAATGTTTAGCATTATAACTTCAGAGTTTTGCATTTTTGCTTTTATTCAGTGCCGACAAATTGACAAATGGACTGAAAAGGGCAAATTCAGCATCCTACAGCAAGTTGACTGGCTTCGAAACTACAGAAGTACGGGTAAAGGAAGGAAAAACGAGGGAGGAGCTTAGTATTCTCTCGATACTTTTCAAGGCATTCGGAGCGACATTTGTTTTCGGCGCAGCGCTCAAAATTATACCGGATTTACTCCTTTTTGTATCACCTCAAATTCTTGAGTACGAATGTCCGTAACAAATATAACATAATACAAAGTTATGGAGAATAATTTGAGGATTGGTTTGTGTAATTGACAGCCTTTTGATTGGATTCGTGAAGAAGGATAAGCCGGAAGAAGAAGCTCGGAATGATTATATGTGGAAAGGATATTTCTACGCTTTTCTACTTTTCGCCAGTGCTTTGCTTCAAACGCTTTTTACCGTCCAGTACTCTCATCGGATGTACATGATAGGAATGAGAGTGCGAACTGCGCTTGTAAGCGCTGTCTACAGAAAGGCTCTAGTCGTCTCAAACGCCGCGAAACGAAGTAAAAGAATCTCAGCTTTCATTTTTTTTATTCCTGTTTTTGGAAAATTGTCTTATTTACATTACATTTAAATAACAGCATCCACGCTGGGCGAAGTGGTCAACTTGATGTCAGTTGATGTTCAAAGGTATTTTCTTTATCAGGACTAGAAATCAGCCATTTGTGTTTATATTTATAATTGATCTAAAACGGTTTCGGTATTTCGTGAAGGATAATGGACAATATTCCTTTCTGTAACATGGTCTGGAGTTCGGCGTTTCAAATAACTTTGGCCATGTACTTTCTGTGGGGAATCCTCGGGCCGTCCGTGCTGGCTGGAATTACAGTGATCATTGTAAGATTTAAATATTAAGTTCATGCTCTCCTCAGGATTTGGTGAAAAATATAATTTGATTTGAATTAATTTTAGCTCCTCATTCCAGGCAATGCCCTCCTTGCCTCTAAAGCTCGTAAACTCCAGGTGACTCAAATGAAGTACAAAGACGAGCGGATCAAATTAATCAGTGAGATATTGACCGGTGTGAAAGTTAGTAATCATTTTTGGTTGTCTGAATATTTTTCTTAAAAATCATTAAGAACCAATTGATAACTCTTGAAAGAGGAATTACCTATTTAGAAATAATACAAATAATTCTTAGGTTCTAAAGCTTTATGCCTGGGAACCTTCCTACGCGGATCAAATTTTGGAAATTCGTAGGCATGAACTTAAAGTACTCCGTGACCAAGCATTTCTGAATGCCGGGACAAACTTTTTATGGACCTGTGCTCCATTTTTGGTAAGGTTTTTGATTTGATTTGAAATTTTCAAATCAATATTTCAATTATTCACACACTTTTTTTTAGATAGCACTCTCCACATTCGGAACCTATGTATTGCTCGACGAGAGGAACGTTCTCGACGCACAAAAAGTGTTTGTGTCCATGTCTCTGCTAAATGTTATAAATCTGGCTGTGACATTTCTGGTATATAACTAAATATCACCCGCAAACCAGTATACGAGAGTTCGACGTTATTTTTTAAATTTTATTTTTTGATATTTCAGCCAATGATTATCATCTTCCTAGTGCAGGTAGATCATGTTATAATATTTCATTTCACATAAAACAAATATTGCTGCCAATCAAAATACGTTTGTTTTAGGCTGGTGTCAGTACAAAGCGTATTAATACTTTTCTAAATTCGGAAGAAATTGACCCTGATGCTGTCAGTCATGATGAAAATGAAGGTAACAACAATTATTTAGCTTTTATACTTCCTTGATTTATTACTAAAACTGCATAATTTTTATTATTTTAGTGGATCCACTTTTGATAAGAGACGGGACATTTGCCTGGGAAGATACACCGACGCTTCAAGATATCAACTTAAGTGTCAAAGAAGGATCTTTAGTGGTATGTACTTTCAGCCATTTTATATTTTGTATTTGAAGACAAGCAGCCCAGTTTCCTTTTCTTTAAAAATTGATTAGGCGGTAGTGGGTTCCGTGGGTTCTGGAAAAAGTTCATTGCTTTCCGCATTCCTTGGTGAACTGGAAAAGATTTCTGGAAAAGTAAATACAAAGGGTGTCATCGCCTATGTCGCTCAGCAAGCGTGGATCCAAAACGTAACTTTGCGGGACAACATTATCTTTGGGGCAAAGTTTGATTCCCTCAAATACGACAGAGTTATTGACGCTTGCGCCTTGAAGCCAGATCTGGACATCCTTCCCGCCGGTGATATGACAGAAATTGGTGAAAAGGTAGGTTAAATTTATCTTTAAAATTATTTTACTCATTAAAGTACATCTCAAAATCAATTGAACAGGGAATCAACTTGTCTGGAGGTCAAAAGCAGCGAGTTGCTCTCGCCCGAGCTGTTTACAACAACTCGGATTCTTATCTACTTGATGATCCCTTAAGTGCTGTGGATGCTCACGTGGGGAAGCACATTTTCGAGAAGGTGATTGGTCCAAAAGGATATTTAAAAAAGAAGACACGAATACTTGTAACCCATGGAATAGCTTTCCTTCCACAAGTGGACCAAATCGTAGTTATGAAAGACGGGAGAATATCGGAAGTTGGAACTTACCAACAATTACTAAATAAGAAGGTTCATTAATCAAAGTTATTTAAGAACATCATCCGTGGATCAATGTTGATTATAACGCTTTCAATTTAAATTCACTATAGGGTGCATTTGCCGAATTTCTTATTCAACACCTTACTTCCGATGATTTGACGGAAATTGAAGACAGCGAAATTTTTGAAGGACTCACCAGCGTGGTTCCCTTAGATCAAATTCTCAGCAAAAAGCGAAATGTTTCTACGATTAGTCAATCCGAGCGAGAGGAATCTGATATGGAACCAATTCATAGTGATGCAGGGCCTCGAAGCAGAAGAAATAGAGCGCATAGTACTACTTCAGTTGCCGTAAGCATTTTAATTTAGTTTTTATATGTTATAGTTTTTTTAGAATATGATAATATAATTCCTATTTTTTAATTATTTTGATTATAAAGTCAAGCGGTGGGTTCTCGCGGCAAGATAGCAGAGTCTCAGGGCAGCAGGTCAAGGACGTTCTAATCGAGGCGGAGAAATCAGAAACGAAGGAAGTAAAACTCACGGTATACGTAGACTATTTTCGGGCTGCGGGATGGTATTACACTCTTGGAATGGTTATACTCTACATTGCATATCAAGGTGTCATCATTTCAAGAAAGAATTCAGGAAAAGGAAATTTTAACTTATCTTTTTTCATAGTTTTCGCATTACTTTCAAGCGTCTGGCTATCTCGTTGGACTGAGGAACCGTCTGTAAACGGGACACAAGATCCCGCTGTTCGAGACATGTATTTGGGTGTATATGGCGGATTAGGATTCTTTCAATGTAAGTCTTTAGCACAACTTAATTATTAGTAAACTAATTGTTAACTTTATTTTTAATTTCACTCATGTAGCAATCTCGGTTATGGGAGCAACCATTCTTATGGCCATAGGAACGCTTCGCTCGGCTGCTGTCCTTCACTCTAGGATGCTGTCTCGAATATTGAGAGCACCCATGTCGTTTTTTGATACAACTCCTACTGGTCGAATTGTGAATCGCTTTGCCAAAGACATTGACACCTGTGACAATACTATTCCATTTATGATTCGTCTTTGGATGAACTCATTTCTTCAGGTCGCGGCAACGATAATCATTATTACTTATTCAACGCCTATCTTCATTGCGGTCATCATTCCGATTTCTGTGATTTACTATCTTGTGCAGGTATTTAACTTTTACGAAGATTTGGTGTAAAGAAACTGAACATGAACAAATAGATAAAAATGATATGTGTAGAGATTTTGATTTAACTTTCGTTTTTTAGAGAATATACGTGTCAAGTTCAAGGCAATTGAAACGGATCGAATCTACCTCGAGGTCACCCATTTACTCTCATTTTGGCGAGACAGTGTCTGGAAGTGCCACGATTCGGGCTTACAAGCAAGAAGAACGCTTCATAAAGGAAAGTGAGCAGAAAGTGGACCACAATCAAGTGTCATACTTCCCTGCAGTAACTGCGAACAGGTTTTCAAAATAAATTTTGACTAGTAATTTGAACGTAATTTCTAAAATATTTTTTAATTCATACTTTAAGATGGCTTCAAGTAAGGCTTGAGACCCTTGGGAACGTTGTAATTCTATTTGCGGCAGTATTCGCAGTTATAGCGAAAGATACGCTCGAGCCGGGTCTTGTTGGATTATCTATTTCATACGCCTTACAAATAACTATTGCGCTCAACATGCTCGTGCGTTGGACAAGGTGAGATATTGCACGAACATCAAGCAAACAGCTTAAATTAAATTAGTTAATCACAATTTCTAATTTTTTGTTTCTATTTGCTAGTGATCTCGAGACCAATATTGTCAGCGTAGAGCGAGTTAAGGAATATACAGAAACTGTACCTGTGGTAGGTCATTTTGTTTTGCATGTTCATTGATCAGATTTCGCTTAATTAAATTTTTCGCCTCTACTCAATGAAATAATTTTGTAGGAGGCGGATTGGGAAATTCCTGGCAATAAGCCACCACCAGATTGGCCAGAAACGGGCGTGGTAGAATTTGTAAATTACCAAACACGGTACCGTCCTGGGCTGGATTTGGTCATCAAAAATGTGAGCTGCCGAATCGAAGGCGGGGAGAAGATAGGAATCGTCGGAAGAACAGGTGCCGGAAAATCTTCGATGACGCTTGCTCTCTTTAGACTTGTGGAGGCTGCTGGAGGTTCAATTGTAATCGACGGTCGCAATATTTCAAAAATGGGGCTTCATGACGTCCGGAGTCGATTTACAATTATTCCACAAGATCCCGTCCTCTTTAGTGGAACCCTCCGGAATAATTTGGATCCATTTGAGAAAGAAACAGACGAGAGGATCTGGACTGCATTGCAATCTGCTCATCTCAAAACGTTTGCATCTTCACTCTCAGCTGGTTTGTCCCACGAAATTGCCGAGGGTGGGGAAAATCTTAGGTTAGGCTTTAACAAAAACCTCAATATTTAATTGCGTATGTTGATTAAAATATAATATGTTGGCGCCCTTAAAATTCTTTGACAGCGTTGGACAGAGGCAGTTACTTTGCCTCGCAAGGGCCCTGCTCCGAAAGTCTAAAATTTTGGTTTTGGATGAAGCAACTGCGGCTGTGGATCTAGAAACTGATGACTTAATTCAGCAGACCATACGAAAGGAGTTCAGCGACTGCACTGTTATAACAATTGTAAGGCGTCCAAACATTCACGTTTCGTTTGATCAATTTTTAAATAATTTTGGATTCCAGGCTCATCGCCTCAACACAATTATGGACTCTACCCGAGTGATGGTGCTGGACAAAGGAGAGATTCGTGAATTTGATACTCCTGCAAACTTAATGAAAAATAAGCTATCTATCTTCTATGGAATGGCCAAAGATGCAGGGATAACTAGTTAGCACTTTTGTTACTGCTGTAGTTTGACTAATTAATTTCAAGTAAATTGACCAATTATGAATTGTTGTACAAACTAAGCTGGCCTTCCGTATATATAACGATTCGAAGATGATTTTGGTTGAGGATTGATACTCAAAGCTCAATCAAACACTTGCGCAGAATAGAAATGAGGAAGATACACATTCAACTAACCAATTTGCAAAATGCGCTGGGGCTTGAAGTATCGTTTTTTTTTTCTTAGAATTTAGTGCATTCAATGTTTTTTCCTTTGTGTTGAGAAACTTTAGTTTCGGTTTCCAGCGGATTTTCACACTTTACTTCATCACAGCTATACAAGTGGTTTCGGCAGGAACTGGACGCAAAAAGACGCCGCGTGTGTCTTAAGCTAGCCAATCTGAAAAGAAGCGATTAAAAAAACGGGATTTAAGGTTTTTGTATTGCGTTATTCTGTGAAAGTAAGATGCGTTCCACTTCCGAAGTGACAAGCTAGGTCAACTAAAATTGTTTTGTTTACCTTTTAAACGTTTTCGTCATTACGTTGTCCTCAAACTGAAAAGCCGTAAAGGCTAGGGATTTGCTCAGTTTTCTAACTTCATTTATAGCAGTTTTGCGATGGGGCGGAAGTAGCATTGTTGCTATATGTTGTAGTACCTGAAATATATTTAGCCTAATCAATTGAATCAATTTAGCCTTTAGAATATTAGGATTGAAAATAAAAAGGATTTATATAACACTAGATTAACTCCAAAACTTACGATGAATTTCTGGAGTCTGACGAGTGCATGGACGATGTTTCCAGGAACGATTTCCCATTGGCTAAAGTATCCCATCGATGTAAATATAAGGATCGGCACCGTATACGGTCCTGGATGAAAATAAAATTTGACAATTTTTAGCATCCAAATCTCAAGTTAACAATTGGTTACCTGGATTCAACGGTTCCTCGAAATCGTACATTCCCAATGGAGTAGCCAACTCCGAATGAAACGCTAAATTCAGAGCTTCGGTGTCAGGCTCCGTTGGATTATGAATTCGTTTCAGCGTTTGCTGACCCCCGGCTGGCCCAGTTGACACCACTTTCATTCGAATTTCTCTCGATATGTACCCAGTGGTGTTGATTAGCGGAATTTGTGCCTTCATTATATTTCCTTTCTCCTCGTTCCAGGCCGCGAAGGACAGTATCATATCGCTCCACTGCCAACCCCTCTTGGACGCTGTCAGTAACGGAACTTGAGTAGGATACTTTTCGTCAGTCATAATTCGACTCACAGCCACCGCGGATCGAACTGCCATCGCTTCAAAGACCTTGACTTCCGTAAACTGTTCTAAAAAGTGTGATTGAATGAGACTGGAGTTATAGAGAGCTTCAATGAATTTTTGGGCACGACGGCTCAGCCTTCCGATTTCGGAGTTGCGCAGTTGCCAAAGCCACTGGAGCAAGCGATGTGTAGCAGCCGTTTCAGGATCTTCCATCGCCAGAGCCGTTTCGCTCTCGGTATCAGCTCCGCCCAAGTCAGCATGGTACTTACATACATCGTAACTTCCAGTACGGAAGCTAAACTTTGAAACACGACTCCCGCTTCTTAAAACTGCATCAGACGATTTCAGCGTCCCTGCTTCATTAAAGCTAGCTGCCGTTCGGAGGCCCTTGAAACTGAATCCGGATCGAGTTCGTTTCTCTTTTGTAGAGTCACGTCTTCCGCTGCCGACCTTGCCCTCTGACCTCATTTGACCCAGGGCAATTCGCAGAATGTCACCAATGATGGCCCAGGCAGGAGGCTTCACTGTTGCGGACTTATGAGCCTCATTGGTTGTCGTGCATTTGGACAGTGTTTGAACAATTAGTGAAATGGATTGAATTTGTCTGGGTGAAAATGTATGGGGACAGACATGCTTGGGTCGTGCAATTTCTTTGAGAACTTGCATCCAGGCTGCGATCAGCTCCCCTTGCGATCCAAGCACTCGGCGACAGTTGTCGAGGTGAGTTATAAGCTCAGCATTGGACAAGTAGTTTGACGGTGAAATTTCATTTAGTAACTGGAAAATGGTCGCGTAAATCGAGTCCTTTGGGTCGCAAGCTTCGTTTACTATACCTAAAAAACATTTAAACCATTAAAACGAAAGCATAAAACTTTACAAAAAAAATTCAAAGCGCTACCTAACCTCGGGCAGTTCCTGGACGATTTGGCTGTACAGAAAAAGATGTTTCGGCGAACGCCAATGAGCTCGCGAAGACGTCATCCAGCGATTCCGCCTCTGCGGCTTGTGACCGAGCACGTATTTGGTCACGGCGCTGTTGATTTACTACCCCTTCGAAGCCGGCAGCGATATCTGTCATGGATCTGTTTGGTTTACCTTTCAGTGCTGATCCATCGCGTTCATGAAATCCACTAGTTCCGACACTGAGGCGTCTCAGAAGAGTAGTTCCGATGTATTTCGACAACGATCTAGCCTGTTTCGGTTGCTCACCGCTTTTGGCCAATACTTCCCTCGAATCCATTGAGGACTTCCTTCGAAGTGGCTGAAACCTTGGAATTTCATCTCGATCATCATCTAGACTCAATTCTTCAAAATGGAGGCCATACTCGTCTTCATCCGTAGCATTTGGGTTAGTTTTGAAGCCCTCTGGCGGAACGGAAGCAGATCGAAGTGAATCGACGTGCTGTAGTCCGTCGGCATCCTCATCTCCTTCTTCCATGGAAGGTTTCCATAAATTACGCAAAACGTTCCGTTTCGTCAAGTAATGAGCATGGAATCCTTTGTCATAGGCAACAATAGCCTTGCGCAGAAGAGCTGTGAATCGAACGGAGAAATTTTTGGGTTCCCAGTCGGTTACTTCCGGAAATTGCTCCAGCTCATGAAGGAAGCTGCTCATGAGGAAGTCAATTGACAGCGTTTGAGTCCCAACGTTTCGACATAGGGCTTCAACGTCTTCGACGCTGATTAGGAAGCACGCATTCAAGTTTTCCCAGAAACTGACTGGATTTAGGCAGAAGCTGCCGTAGAGCTTGAAAATTCGACCAATGATACTGTTAGGATGAAATGCAAAAAGTATATGGGATTCTGACGGCCAGAATTGAATGGTCCAAAGCGTTTCAAAGTTTGTTGGCATTAGGAAACATCCCTAGAACAAAAATTAAGATAAGTTAACTACGCAAAGTTACTTCACTAATTCGTACAGGAATTAAACTACGGGAGACTATTACCTTTAGTAGAGATTCGGCAATTGTTAGAATTGATGGATGATAGAGGGGAATTCGTTCCAAAAGCGAAGTGTGAATTTTCGGATATCCATGTTTAAGGAACAGGGCTGGACGAACAATCACCTAAGAGAAGATCAGACAATTCGAAAATCAATTAGTACTGGAATTGTAAGCATCCGTCAATTCTTACCTCTGTGCCTTCCAGCTCAATTGCTAAAGTGGAGCTTTCATGATTGACTTGAAGTTTACATCTTGACTTTTTCTTTGGACTAATTACCACTTCTGCTTGACTAATTGTAAAAATCTTCTGAACTTCGGCATGGAATTTGACGGAATGGAGTAGGTGAGGCCCAATCAATTGTACTTTGTCGCCTTGTTCCGGCGTCTTAGCTTCGCGCTCCAATTCATTGCCAAAGGCTTTGACGAACGCTGATGAAAATTTCTCAAAAACTTCATGACTACAAAACAGATTCGTAAAGTTTTTACGAAAAGTGTCCAACATTTCAGGGTTCGAAATTTTAAAAATTAAAGAGAAATAATCTGTACCTTCCGTACGCTTTACCACTGCTTGCAGTTCCATTATCCTCAACATCAGTGTTAGCTTTACTTCCATTGCTCGTTGACGCCTCTTCAGTGAATCCTCGTTTATAAATTTCTGTGTGACCCAAGTTAATTTTAATTGGTTTACCGTCGATTGACGCTGAATCCGACACCGAGGAACTTGGGGTATAGAGCGTAAAGTCCAAGTTCTCTAGAACAACGGCATACTCATTCTTTGTAAAATAGGGTACCTGAAACCCAAATTATAAAATGAATCGGAACAAAATTTTACAACTTAAGAATTCTTACCGTGAACGCTGGAAGCCTTCGCACAATGAAATTTGCCTTGAGGGCTGGAAAATTTTGATTGAGTTGCCTAATAATTCCGACCAGGAGCTGCTCAATTATATTCAAATTTTCTACGCCATGTTGGTGGCTCTCTCCAGACTCGAAGCCTTTTTCCAAAATTAGGAGCGTATCCGTGTTAATTGGCAATTTAG
>VYYI01001618.1:0-18425 GCA_021029175.1 Bilobella aurantiaca
AAATAGGTTTTATTTGAATTATTAACGTACAAATATTCCTTATATTTAATCAAGGTTAGGTTTAAAAATCAAATTTTAACTATGTTTTTTGAGGGGCTGAGGGGCTAACTTCCAACGACCTGTTTGTACTCTACTCATCCGATGTACAGTGCGTTTCATAAAAATCTCCTGTCTACGTAAACAATTGAGAATCAGTACCTCAGCTCTCAGCTGCAACGAAGGCCGTTCCTTCCTCCAGCATTCTCCAGCATTCTCCAGGATCTGCCCCTTCATGTCCAGTAACTGACTCCAGCACTTTCTGGAAGTGACATTGGAGCCCTGTAAAGATACCGGCGAAAGTGACAAGGCAATGAAGGTCATCTTACTATCAGCAAACATTTGAGATTATTTAGTGGTACTGCCCTCGCCCTCCTACTTCCATGAATTGATGAATTAGGTCCATCCTTAACCCGCTTACCGGTAACTAATCTCAAATAATCTAATTAACTTAATTGGCTGAAATATATAAGAAGGGTGTAGTAATTGGTGAATGGTGAGTGACAATTCTTCAATTATTGTAATTCCTTTTGAATCAATTGGATTTTGATTTTTGGATGTGGTCCACTTTATCGGTTATTTGTAATAAGGGTCTCACCATCCGTCATCTTGCAAGATCTCATATTTTTGGTCTTCTACATTATTGAAATCAGTTGGTAATATAATTAATAATTGGTCTCAATTCCAGGGAAATCTAAACGTAAAATCAATCTTCGAAGTTGAACCAATTGACTGCCATTAAGTTTCGAATTTAAGCGTGCTAACTGCTAAGGGATACAATTCCAGAGACTGAAATCAGGGCCGCAACCATTGTGACAGTAATCGAGACAAATAAATCAAACGTACCTAGACAAGGAAACAAGGAAGTCATGAGTCTTTCGAATTGGGAAGTAAGGACAAGGATACCTTTTTGAGCGTGTGTGGTGCTTTCTTGATTATAATTGATTAATGTCAATTTCTTTGAATTGTAAAGTCGCATATCGCTCAGACTATTCCCGATGCTTCGGAAGTGGTTGATCTCCTCAAGTTGCCTGATCGTCGTGTATCCCTCCAATTCGTGATTGATGGAGAATGTTGCTTAGATCGCCTTTACGGTGGTTACTATCCAGGTGAAGCTAGGGTTTGGCTGTAATAATGTTGGGTCGGGCACTGGGCAGCTATAATCTAACTTTTTTTTTTTTGTTATTTAGACTGGGTCTGTGGTGGACAATGGAACAAAATGGAACAATTTCTTTGTAACTTCTCTTCCGTAGTACAAAATTCGAAATTGGACTTGGTGGTATTCCTCAACGGCAGCTTAGAATCCGAGAGACTGAATGATTGGTGCAAGCGGCAGGAAGCAGCCTACAAATTTGTACAAGAAATTCATCAGCATGTTAGTTTGAAGCGGAAACCGCCGCCAAAGATATGGTGGGTTCCACCAGCCTTTCTACGCTCGGCCATACGACTAGCATACCGATGTCTCAGTATGAGAATTGTAAGTATGGGCATATGAACGAATAATTTGAGTTTTAATGTGGATTTTTATTTTAACAGATGTGCTCTTTGGAAGGTATCACCTTTTTCCGATGACTCATTTTTAGATATCATTCAAAATCAAAAACACGAATTTCACTTTTGCTTGTTCGTAGATCATCACAAGGATATCGTTCGTTTCATAAAGAAGAATCATTTCCAAGGGATAATTGCTGATGACTCTGAATACCTAATCTTTGAACCTGAACGTTACTTCTCTGCCCAAAAGATGAAACTAACATTCAAAGTAATATTTAAGGAGCCTATTTCTATATCCTTATTTGCCTTATCCTAAATTAAGATGTATTGAAAATTAGGGATCTCTTGAAACTATGGAAGTTAAATTGACCAAAGTTTATGCTGCTCTAAATATGCCAAAGGACCGTTTGCACATTTTTGCAACACTGCTTGGAAACCATATCGTTCTAGAAACTGATCTCAGTGCTTTCTATAGCAGTTTGGATATTCCGACATCACAACCAAAGGTATGAGTAAAAGGTTTTGATTCGAGGTTAACACTATCAAAGCCTTCTTCACGTGTTTGAATATTGTTAGGATGCTGTGATAGAAGCCGTATCTCAATTTGTACGAACTTTGACTTCGACAGAACATGGAGATGTTGTGGATCTCATTCTGGAGAAATCCAATGCAGACCCCTCCCCTTCAGATAAGCTAATTAGCTTGCGATTAAGTCTCTTGCGGTCTCTTAAATACTACTGTTCCTTTACTGGAAAGAACTCTACCTTGCGTAACAAGGCTCAAGGAAAAAAGGATAAGGTTCTTCCAAAACATGCCGATGCAGCTGAAGTTAATGGTCGAGTGTCAGAGGCTGAAAATGTTGAAGCTGGTGCTGGAATTTCTACACTTCCATCAGATGGCCAGAGCCTTTTGGTAAATGGTGGTGCCAAAGTATTTGAGGACGGAGTTGGGACTGATGGTGCTACTACAATGACGGATGCAACTAGAACCACTGTCGTTGAAGCAGCTTTAAACACAAATCCGGTTATAACTAATGGAAACGGTAGTGGTGATGCTCCAATGGCGTTACAAAAATTGAAGGGTAAGCAACCAATTTGAAGTGAAAAATTAAGACAAGTACTATTAACTCGGAAGACTTTTCTTTTTTAGAAGATTCAACATTGGCAAAGCTGTTGTATCGTGTTGCTCCGCAAATTGAAAACGTTGCCACCAACCGTCATCGTTCCGGTCTTATGTCTCCATACATTTGTCAGATTCTCAAATATGTATGAAAATTGCCTGATTTTTTTACCTAAATTAAATGGTAAATGAAAGTTAGCATTTTCTCACTATTTAGAAAGAAATCAAGCTGCCAGTAATTATCGAAGATATCAATGGTCCATATGACTTACCGCCTACACATCTGGTTTTCCGTCCACTGCGACAGCGGGTCTATGCAATTCTTTTCAATTTGCACCACCTCCACTTCCTGGCCAAGGAACGCAAAGAGTCAGTTCCGAAAATAGAAGTGAAAGAGACTTATTATGATCCAAGTACGAAAACGGCCAAGACTGATGTCGTTCGTGCCATTGAAATTGGCTGGGGTGTCCCAACAGTTGAACGTCTTTGGCTTGGGTGAATTATTTTAAAACATGTTTATTAAACCTGAAAACGAAATATAAAGTCATTAAGTAATTTTTATTTACGTCATCGCACGTCAATTGTAATGAAATTTTGTTTGAATTTTAGAGATGGAGATGAATGCAAGCGCAAAAGAGTCCGAGCCTTTCTCTCCACATTGAAGTCTGACAATCAGGTTTTCCTTGACGACTCAATTATTCCACAACATTTCTTAGTTTTATGCTGTGTTCTGCGCTATCTCCTTCACGACAAGAAAGTTCTGCGAGAAATCGAGTTGGATGGTCTCATTGCGCAGGCGCTGATTCAGCGTCTTACGGACGTCAATGTGGCACAAGATATTGAGGTTGCGGAAAAACTTTTCTTTGTTTCAAATTCTTCAAAAAATAAGTTGGTTACAAATTTGAACACGTTCTTCACTTTTCAGGTCTCCAATTTGACAATGCGCGGAGTCCATGTGTCGCACATGTTTATGGAAGGAGTTGAAATGGCTCTCCTGGTGAATGACGCTTGTGGCTCACCAATTCCGTATATGCTCTTCGCACCTTGGCTCTTTTTCAATGGAAAAATATTTAATTTCATACTTGAAGAGCAAACAGCCGGAAAAACGATTGCGGAAATTTGTGGATTCAAAATGGAAATAGTTTTAGACCTGGGACGCATCAAAAGTGCAATTTTAGATGGGATCAATGTGCAATTTGCTCCTAATCCCTACACATCAAATGCAAACGGTTAGTATAACACTTTTGAACGATCAAGGACGTTCTTAATTTTTTTTTTTTAAACTGAAATATTAAAGAGTCTTTGTATTTCGTCTATTTCTAGCAACAATGCTGAATGCAATGATTCAGGGTCAGTTTGGTCATATTCCGACTCAATTTACTCAGGGATACGTTCCAAATGGAGTGGGGCGGGGTGGTGGACTTCCAGTTCGAAGAAATGCGGGCGGAGTTGGAGCAAATCCTGGAATTCTGCGGAATGCTGGTTACCTTGGGCAAGTGAGTCGTAGCGCAGGAGGTCAATACGGAGTAGACGTTGGATATGGTTACGAGACTTCGCGCGTGGCTCGTTATCCAGATGTTTTAATGGAAGACTATGGACGAGTGGATCGTCGAGGGACAGGGCGCGGTGCTCAATTACAAGTTGCAGGTACTGTGGTAGGGTCGTGGGGTGCTAACTATAGTCAGCCGTCCAACGTACGCCATCCTCAGAGCCAAGCCTTCTACGGCTTCTCCACCGCTTCACCAGGTTATGTTCGAAGAAATCCTTTTGGCTACACTCAAGAGCGGACTTCCAATATTCCTGTAAAATGCTAAACTAAATGACTTATAATTAAATGTATTATGCCGAACTAAAAGTTAAAGTTCATTTTTCATGTTTTGATTAGATGGAAGGAGACTTTCGGCAGATGAGAATCTCTTCAACTAACAAGGTGCCAAGTAGAGGTGGTCATTCCAATTCTAATTGGAATTCACGCAAGCCACAAAGCAAACAGCAGGTGAATGAACGAATGGATACGATTTTTACCAAAAAAAAAAAGATAAGAAAATGTCATTAAGTAAATAAAAAGTGCTGATTCCAAAGATTTTTCTTTAGATTTTATTTTAATTTGGTTAATAAAGGTTCATTTATTACAGAAGAAATCAATCATGAAGAGCAACGAAAATTCCACTTCCGCTAGAAACGAGCCAAGCGAGGTTCCTGTTGCCGGCGGTGGCGGTAGTTCCAAAACGAAAGTTGTTTCGTTTGTAGACGAAGAGCCACATAGTATTCCTACAGTTAGGTAAAACTTATTTCAAGCCTGCAGTAGTACTAATGCAGATTTAAAATATTTGTCAAAACTATTTTTTTAGAAGCGTTGAAGCGGACCTTGGCATACCGGAATGAAGTAAAATAGGAATTCGAATCTAGTCCTCCAGAAATCTACTGCAAAAATATCGAATCGAAATCCCCTTCTTCAGCTATTCGGTGCATCAATTTAGTTTGTTAGTAAGTTGTAGTTAAGGCCTGTGAGCGAATTATCGCGTCTCGTCATTCGTGAAATGGAAGTCGTCCCTTTAGTTTTTGTAATGAACTTTGTTGTAGGAAAACCAAAAAAAAGCATCCATTCTAATGAAAATTAATTGGAAGGGACTAATACGCCTCACCCAAAAACGTTGTGCAGGTACCGTGGGGCGATGTTGTCCGTATAATTTTGGTTTTTGTGTTGCGGTATTCGTTTAAAATTCCAAATGTAAACTATCAGTGAGTAGAAATTCAGTTAATTTAGAGTAAACCATTAATTTCAGCAAACTCGAAATTAATCTTGTGAAGCTATGGATTGTCACAAGTTTAAGTGTAAATCAAATTAGAAGAAAATATTGTATTCCTGTTTTCATTCGCTATTTAGAATTGCATTTTTCCTCCAGTGTTGAGAGTACTGATTGGCGACTTACTTATATAGTGTAAAGTGTATCATAAAAATTCTTGTTCAAAGTAAACAGTTTTGGGTGGATGGAGATAATTGAGTACGAATTTCTTTTATTCAAAGTAGTATCATTGTAATAGTTTTTGGTATGGCATGGCATACCACATCTGTTTGAGAGACTGAGATCCTAAGTTGTATCGAATTGCGATTGCGAATGAGGCGATGGGACCAGCAATCGGACAGCTTAGTGCACATTAGCGTCGTTTCTTCTTGTCCCGTTTAACCTTGACACCTCCTCGGCTATGGTTTGGGGAAGTGCTGTGGGTTGGACTTCCGGAGTCCGATCCGCCACCAATTGCAACATTTTCATCGTCGCTCCAAGATTCACTTTCCTAAGGGTACACAGTTATTGCAATTCTGCTATTCTTCGCCAAGTAAGTTAAAATGTAGTTAAATTTAAATAACTTACCTGGAAGTAGTCTGACTTTGTATCAGGCATTAGAATGACAGCGCCAATACAAACTAGTTGAAAAATCGCTCCAATGAAGAGTCCATAACGAATGAACATGTCAACTATATTTTCTTGAAGCATATTTGGTTCGGTGTTGTAAAAACTAGGTAATACTGTCGGTTCCGATTTCCAATCCGGAAAGGGCTCCAATATCAACAACAATGTCAACAACGCCGTCACCTGCTGTCAACCCTGGACACGGCGGCTCGCTGGCAATGACCCATATACATTTTCATCAAAGACCTTCTTCAACACATCCAGTGACCTGCCGCAAACAAGCTTTATTTAGCTTTAACTTTTATTAGGGTAAACTGCCGTTAACTAATTCATTACCTAATTAGCTTACCTGGACAAATATGGTTGGTTCGTTTGGCTGAAGAGACTTTAACGTACCCAATGTCGCAGTAGTACTTCCCGGCGTCAGAAGCACATTTTTTCTTTATAATTCCCTTTAATGTTTAAGTAGTTTTAGGACGCGTCCTTGTTACCTTTAATTGCGTAATTTCTTGGACTAGACAAGCTCTTGTCAACTGCCCGTTCTACAGCTCAGATATAGCCTATATGACCATAGAGCTTTTAATTCCTTACCGTAAGACCTTCCAGGAAAAATTTATATCGAAGGGTTGTTGGGTATCCAAGTTGTTTTTGTCATCCTCCAAAGCGTCTACCTCCCGAGAGCCACCAATGAGAGCGAAGTCCCACCGGAAGGTGTCTACTGCGCCAGAGTGGCGCCACCAACTGCCCATGAGGAGAGAGGTATAGCCCGTGGGACTCCCCCCACTTGACGCATGCGCCTCGCTTCAAGTGGCTCCTGCCTAAATCCCTATCTCTCCCTGGGGCAACCACACAGAATCCAACCAACCTCAAGAACACCAGATCTCAATTCTTTATTCTAAAAATTCAACAAACATTTCAAGAGGATGCAGAGTCAATTCTTTAAGAATAGAACTTGTACGACGGAAGCAGAACTAAGGTAAGAACCATTTAATTCTTGTTGTCAACTCAATTAATCCATAGGATGCGGTATACATCGTCGAACAAGGGCCAGTTAATTAGGTTTCGTCAGACAAAGCATGGACGGAGGTCTGTTTGGAAGACTATGCCAAAACGGGGTTTGTAGCCGTTGACAGGTACTCTGTCAGCCGCCATGTTGTGTAGGGTGGGAAAGAGGGGTCAGAGGTCAAGTGAGAGAACTGAGTAGAGTAGAAGAGAATAGGTAATTGAGTCAGTTAAATTGAGTTAGGGGCAAATGTAGGGTGCTGGCTTAATGACGTAAGAACCGATATCATATTGGTGCTTCGAGGGAGATGTTCTTGTTCGATTAGGAAGTCGGTTAGGTACAATTAAATTGAACGAGAACAAAAGCACAAAGGAAGCAGGAAGTCAGGGTAGAGCATGTCACGGATTGGATGAACTGGCAGGTTGTGGTGAACATGCCTCTGATGTAGAGAGATGGCGGCTGGACGAAGTTGACATTATAATTGTTAGTTGGCAATTGATTAGGTTAAAGGTGGAGTAACTTATTTACTGTTGAAGGAAGGCATCCATAGGTTGAGCCTGAAGTGTCAATGTTTTTGTAAACGTTTACTTTGATGATTTATTAGCCCACAGAGTCCAATGTCAATTGAAGGAGGCTCTTAAGATGGTGTAACTTGATTTCCAGATGGTTGTGGTTGATCAAGTGTCGGTGAAATGATGCTTCATGGACGAACGACTCGGCTCGAAATGCATCATTCATGAACTACCGACAACAAATGTCAATTTCGCTTCATTCTCATTTTAATTTCACCAATTGAATGTCGCCTGAAAGTGACCTTTGAGGCCAGGCGTCATGGAAAGGAATGATTCAGAGACGGTTATTATAAATGTACCTTTCCAGGGAGAAAGTCTTATTTTTGTGGGAAAAGTAACAAAATGGGAAAAAATCAATAGAACCCCTCCAGGACTCAACAGTCTAGTCTCCTTTCCCAGTGTGATTCGATCCGAGTCTATCTCAAAATTTTGAAGGGGAGATGCAGAAAACGTAAAAGATATTCTTGACAGATTCTGCCAATTGCCGCTTGTCACACAAAAATGTTTAATACACGGAGTGGAGGCCTCGGCGAGCTACAACGGCTCAGCGTAAAAGTAATCGTAGCTCTCCTGTTTTAGTGTAGATTTCAACTTGAATCAAACCCTAACCTATCTCAATGTCATTTCAAAATTCAAGTGCTTCCCCTCAAACAACCCTCTTGTTCCCTTCCTTCTGCTGCAATGCCTTCTCGTCTTTCCCTCCGTTTTCATATCAGTCTCTTCGAGGTTTAGTATTATTGTTATTCTGCATTTATTCTATTTCAATTAGCGTCATGAGCATGATGCTAGGCATGCAATTGCTTGGTGAGTCAGTAGAATTAACGTAACGAACTGCTACGCTTCAAGAAGCACCCAATGAACTGAAAACCGTTGCTTTTGAGTAGATTTCCGTGATTTCAAACTTTTAGACTAATAGAGGTAAGGCCGTGCCTTTTTTTGTAGCCCCGAAGGTAGAGCTCCGTTGTTTAGGTTTATGCAAATCTCTATTTTTAGACTTGTTTCATGTTCTTTTGAGGTGTGTGCGGTGAGTAATCTGATGTAACTTCGGTGGCAATTGGCTCCCATGACTTTTGCTTGGGAAATCAAAGTCAAAGGTGTTATTTCTCTGTGGATTCGGAGAAATACAACAGGAAATTATTAAATCAATGCTTTTGAAATTACTTTGATTTATTTATAGTTGCAATTTAATCCATCGTTTGGTATGTAACTCAAGCATTAAACATTGAATTTCGATACTTGGCTCGTACGGGTTGAACGAATTGATCCAAATTATTAGGTGTTTAATTTCGGAAAAAAAAAATCTAAATTTGTGTTACTTGCTAAATCACATAAAGCGTCATAATTTCGCGAGATTTGTTGAACGAGGAATAATGAATACTTGAATCTAAATGTTGGAGAAGACCAAAGGGAAATGCTTTTGAGCTTTGATGATTGAGTCAGTTAAAGTTAAGATTTTGATTTCGTGAGGATGAAACGCAGGTTATAAGGTTTTATGTTTGCTTTCTCAAGATAAAGTTGAACTCACGTTCACTTTCGTAGGCATGTATTTTGCGTTAAGAGTTTTTTTAAGCAAACTCCCTGGATCTCTTCTGCATCGACGCTATATGACGGAATAGATTTTTTTTTCCACTGAACAGGGATAAAAAAAAATTCTGGGAGGGAATGTTGACTAGGAGGGAGTAGGGACAGCTCGAAACCTGGGCTGAGCCTATAGAAAGGTTGAAGTGCGGCTATAATCTTGTCGACTTCCATCTTTTTGAGCAGGAAACGAAGTGGGTGGACTAAAAAGACTAGTAACGAACCTGAAGTTTTCCCTTTCATCTCACCAAATTGGAATAAACATGATAGGATTGAAATGCTTAACTGCTAAGCACGAGATAAATAAAATGCATGCCAAGGAGCTCGTTAGAAACAAATGAAATTCATGCCGACGCGGAGTAAACAGCGTTTGAGCTCTACACGATTTACGAGATGTTAAGCCTGATACACTCAATTCAGATTGATGTTTAAGATATGTGAATAATGTGATTTTTTTTTATATGTTTTCCAATTTGTTTATAGGTGGTTATCACAAACTGAGAAATAATGGAAAACTCCAAGTTTTCAAAAGACCCGCTCCGTAACATTGCACGACTGGCTCAGCTAAAAAGCGTTCTACGGTCTTGTGGCGGCTACGTGCGGGAGAGAGTTGTTTCCATTTCAACTGACAGTATTCCACTGGAGAGGGTGTGACCAGTGTCAGTTCGGGAAGTGCTAGACTAGCGTTCCCTCTTCGCCGGTGTACTAGCTCAGTTTCGCAATTTAGTGTAACCTTATTCTTGTGACAGTGAATTGTAATTTAATGTTTGCTCTTCTTTAAATGACCCACGTTTCTCTTGAACGTACGAGACTCCTTCGACAACCACGGAGCCATGAGTCAAGTGCTCATGGTTCACCTTGCTTCTACAGCAGCGAATAATTCGGCCCAATCTAGAGAAATGGAAACGGAGAAGTTAAAGTTAAATTTAAGCTCGGGCGTGGTGATGACCCCTCCACATCCTTCGGCAGTTGTTCTCCAAGGCGAATCCAACAGTCGCAAAATCATTGAGATAAATGGACAGGGAACTCTGTCTCCAACTGTTACAGCCGCAGACAATTCCAATCCCAGTTTATCTTCGTTCCGTGTCGGGCTCCCTGTGACAACCAGTAAGTCGTTGAATGTCAACATTGTACTTTTTTAGCATGCTTAAATTCCGATTCATGGCTAGTAATTGCGCAGAAAGTCGCGAAGAAATGGTTTGCTTCGGAATCTAGTCATTCCTTGGCATTTAAAATTATCGTTATCAGAAACTTGTTTTGTTGATAAATACCACGTGTCGTAAATACAAAGTTGATTTAAATAAATTTGATTTGCGCGGCAATGGTATTTGTCACGTGTAACGTGTCTCAACTGTCAACTCTGGAGTGTTTTTTTATAACACAAGTTATTCGTATAAACTTAAATGAAAATTGTATGCCGATTTTAATATAAATATTATTAACTCATTCAGTAGTATTTTATTTTTATTTGTAGGCACCACCCCTTCTGTGCTACGATTTGGAACACCGGGTACGAGGACAATTATTTCTGTAGACAACAATGTCACTCAGGGTTCGTCATCCCTGTCACCGTCCCCACCAACGTTTCGACGCGTTCCAATGAGTCTCTCCCTGCAACAGTTTAAAGCAGGGCAAATCCCGTCTTCAACTTCTGGGGCAACAGTGAGTGTTGCCAGTTCACAGCTCTCAACTCTCAACGGTGTAAGACTCTTTCCACCGCTCCTTCGCAGCGATGGAATGCAGTTGCCTACAATTTTTAACGTCATCCGGATGCCATCACCTGTCTCGGTTTCTCCAAGCACTGCTACCGTTATCCCCCATCTCCATCAGCCAAAAGTCGTCTCACCTGCACCCGCACCTCTGTTGCTATGTCAACTCTCCAGTGACATTTCATCTGATCAACAACAACAACAGGAATTTAGCAAAGATGAGCAACCAAGAGTTTTAGGAAAAGCAACATCGAGCGGCGAAGTTGTTCCGAACGTGTTTCAAGAAACATTTCCAGAAGCTGCTCGAAGAGAAAACTTTTCTGAAAGTAGCTTTACCAAATCCAGTGAATCTGAATTCAGAGTCGAACCCGTACCGAATCCAGTTATTTTCCCTCAGTATCCACTTGTAGAAATTACAAAAGAATTGCAAGTCCCTTCCCCACGACCAAGTATCTTGGTTGGTCCCAATAGTTCCAACATGACATCTAGTGTGTCTCCTAAGGTGCCAATACGAGTTGTGCTCCAGGATCACAACTATGTGGCACAACAGCCAAATACAATTCCGTCGGCCTCATCACAAGATTCGCTCCCGACATCATTCTCCATTCCTTCAATCAACTCCTTCCTAACGGCTTCAAATGGTACCAATGCTCTTCTCAACTACTCACATCCTCCGCCCTCTTCATCATTCAGCACAACCGTACCTACCGTCATTGGCTCACCGGTTTCAAACCCAACGAAGAGTTCTAGAAATGCAAATTCTGTACCATCAATGAACACAGACGCATCTCAAGTCGTTCCGGTCAAGAAAGGAAGGAAACCGCGAGGTTCGGGGATACCTAAAGCTCCGACTCGACAGCGGAAGGTAACCGAGTCTGATAACAATGCGGTTCCCCCAAAACCGAAAAGGAAGTACGTCCGGAAAACAATGCCTGGACCGAAGCCTCAGCTACAACAATTTCAGCGGTACGAAAGCGCATTGGAATCTTCGCAACAACCCATACTTGTAAAGCCAAGGCAAAGAAGACGCAAGGCGGCTCATTCTCCGGTTCTAGAACCGTTAGTCATGGAACCTGCCCATGGATTCGAAGAGCAAGAAGAAAATTTTCGTCGGCTTGAAAACTACGCCCATCACCAACAGCAAGGCTCTTCATTCAATCGATTGCAGGAAGAGGTTGACGACGAAAAAACAGACTCGGCCGAAGAAGTTGATGATGCCATTAGGGCGCTCAATTCCTTTCGTGAGCGGAGCCGAACACCACCGAGCGTCTCTCGGGTTCTTGGTCGCTCCACTTCACCGTCTCCACCCCGCCCAGCTGACGAAGGGATTACTCGCTGCATTTGTGATTTTCTCCATGACGATGGCTACATGATCTGTTGTGATAAGTGCTTCGTTTGGCAGCACGTCGACTGCATGGGCATTGACCGAACTGACATCCCGGACACCTATCACTGTGAACTGTGTAATCCGAGATGGATTTCAAAAACTCGAGCAAGGCATCTCCAGAGTCGTAAAATTCAATTCACAAATGCCGGTTCTAATTTTGATGATTTGAACCAACAAATTGGGATTCCAAAGAAATCGGATCCTGATCCCGATGAAGAGTTCTTCAGAAGGACGTCAGTTGATGCCAAGTCTCCAACAGATCGTCAGTTGAAATTGGTATCGTCACCAGTGTCCGTTCGATCTGCAGAAGGACAACATCGCCCCAGTCATCGACGCAAGAGCCGCTCAATACCGAATGGTGATCTTTCAGATAGCGACGTGGAAGAATCTCCGCCAAGACATCCTCAGCACTCAAGGAAACCTCGAAGAGCTTTTCGTGGACACCGGTACGCAAAGTATCATCGCACGTTGATGAAGGAACGGGCGGGGAGAGGTCGAGGTAAAAGGTCAACCTCTAATACCCGATTGCGAAAGAAGTCAGAATCCGAAGGCAATCATAATCAGGCGCGGGATACTGCTGAGTCTCAAGACGATTTTCCAACTCCAATGTACTCGAAGGATGAGTTGGATTTGAATCTTAATCTGAATTTGAGCGGTCACTCACATCAAGAATCCAATACCCGAGATTCGGGGTTTTCGGGAGGTGCGACGAGCGGAAGTACTAATGTCTCAGGGTCACCTGATGAGGGTGACCAAAATAACAGTGACAGAGGAACCCCAGTTGGTGGGGATTCAAATGACGATGGACTTGGCAGCAATGGGTTTTATACGACGCCTACTGGTGAAGTAAAAAAAATCAAAGCACCCAGAAAACAGGTATGAACAGTATTCACTAGATTCATAAATTGTTTTCTAAATGTTTCTTCTGTCATTTAGCAACTCCGAGTAATTACGAACGGTCACTTGAGCCCACCACAACTTCTCTCGACTGGACCAAGTTCACAAATGGCCGAAAATCTACCAAATGCAAATATTGCCAAAGAACTTCTAAGAACTCATTCATCAGAAGGGAGCTCCGAATACTTACAGAATAATCAATCGAGTACGATTCTGTCCCCGACGACGACAAGAACCCTGTCACCCGTGACATGGAATCAAGGCGGAGCACAGTCGCCAACCCTAAGTCCTTCCTACTCATGTCCATACTCGACGTCTCCCTTCATTGAGAAGTATGAGGAAGCCATAGCCTCTCATTATTCTCAAGAACTACGAGCAAAGTTACCAAAAGTAAATGGCCTAGGGCCAGAGTTCCTCGTACCTGACTTCACTAGGAACCTGGACGGAGATCCGAAGTGGACTTATGGCTTAAGTCTCCTGGAAGGACATAGCTTGAAAATCCTCCAGGCAGCTGCGTCGATCAACCAAAATGAAGCCATAATCGAATTTATGGGCAAATTCAAGACGCTTTCTCAATTTGAATCTGGAATGTAAGGATCGACTCTTTCTAATTTACTTTTACCGCTTTACAATATATGGAACTTGATTTTATAGGAAGAAACATGGGAATGCTGGTCCCAATTGTATTGTCCCGGAACCTTTTGCATTTTTCTACCAACTTCCAAACAATGGAGTTTGTGTAAGCATTGACTGTCGAACGTATGGTAACTCAGCTCGGTTTGTTCGGCGGTCATGTAAACCCAATGCAGACATTCGACACATTGTGGTTGGGAAAGGAACCGTGCATCTCTATATTGTTAGTTCAAGGACAATCAAGGTAAACTTTCGGAAATATCACGACTTTTATGTTGAAATGATTCTAACTTGTTACTTTTTAATCCAATTGTTATTTAATTAGCTAAACGTCGATTTGTTTCTTATTATATTAGGAGAATGAAGAAATCACAATCCCTCATGAATGCCACTCGTTCCCAAGTACCCCTAAAGGCTATTACCAGTACCAGGTTCTTTCACCGCCTTTACCATGTGCTTGCGGAAATTCTGGAGAATGTAGCGTGCGGCCAGTGATTACTACGATTAGCCCAGTCATCGCTTTGCCAACGACTCAAACAAAGGCGGCCGAGGTTATACCATTAGAAGCTCCCAGCTCAATATCTAGTGTGTCCACGGTTGAAAAGAAGCCATTGGAATCCGAGGAGTAAGACATGAATGACATACAAGGCTTAATAGCAAGTAATTACTTGTAAACTACATATATTTTCTTTTACTTTAGAAAACCCAGAGGGAGGCGCATGAGTTCTAGACGCACATCTTCAGTTGATAAGGACGCAGCGGCGGCAGCAGTTGCGTCTTTGAGTCCAACGGAATTGGATTCCAGAAATCAACGGGACGAAAACCAGAAGAACGTCGAATCAAGACAATCAAAAGGAACAGGAACTATGTTACCCCATCGTAAGATCCTTGTCATTTTAATACTAGTAAAACAAACCCGTCCTAGGACAGGGTTTGCCAACAAAAAAAGATTTAATGAAAGACAGTGCCCATCTCTTTGTGAGATGTGTGTCAGGTGAACTTCAGACCAATGCTGGCTCGGCTGGCTCCTGCATTGACATTTAGACAAATCTCACGCGCAAGCGTACTCCTGTTCGAGAGTCGAAATGTTTCATAAAAAACTTTTCTATGCAACTCCAGCTATAAAAAAAATACACGGGAAATCCAATCTCACTCTCTTACACAGGGGAGTACGCAGTACGGCTATAAAAAAAATAGCGCTTTTATTTAATATAATTTTTTTTTGTATAATTCAGATACCAAATACATTATTATTTATAGTTTCAGTGACTACTCGCGAACGATCGAATAGAATTACTAAGCAGCATTCGGTGACAGAGGCCTCCATGGGTTCTTCAAGTGATGACGAGTATAGCCCTCCGACGAGTCGCCGGAAACCTGACTCCGTTCCTACTACGCGACAGCGGCGAAAGTCGGCAGCTTCAAATCGCGATCATGATCACGACTCGCAAGCAGAGGGAATTGATCCAGCAACTTCAAAGGCCGAATCACCAAATGAAACGAAAGTGCTTGTAAGTTAGAATTTTGAACTGGTCAATGGATGGATTGCTGAATTAAAGTATCAAATAATTTTCCATAGACTCGCGAGGAAAAGAAATTACAACAGGTTTTACGTCTTATTCAAAAAATGGAAAATACGGAAAAACGGAGGGAGAGCAGAACGAGTTTGAAAAAGGATATCCCAGGAAAGGGCGGAGAAGGGACAATTAGTGACATTTTTGAAGAGACTTCAAAGGAAAATCCGCAAGAAGCGCTTCCCGTGACAGCTCCCCTGCCAAAGCCGAAACCGCACCGAGCTCCGATGAAATTCTATTCCAACAAGCGTAAAGGGTGAGCGAGCATGAGATATCATACTGCTAAAACAATTTTTATCAATATAAATATTTTACTTTAATTATTTGTTTTTTTAGTAAAAAGCGAAAGGTTCAAGCCAAAATGTCTGCAAAGTCTTCATTGAATCAACGGAATTCTGGAAGTACCGGTGACTTGAGAGCGACCTCAACTGAATCAGATGTCAACTCAGGTGATGATTCTGGTCGTTTGGGAATGTCCCCTGGAAGAGAAGTCGGAACGCCTGGCTTCAGATTTCCTAAAACTAAGAAGGTAAAGAAAACATTTTAAACAACTCCGTTGCTTGGATTTTCTAGTATATGAGTAACAATTTTTTTAATTCGACAAATTGCAAAAAAAGAAACCCTGAATGTCACCAATTTTTATGGAAATTGGTGATTATGTTAAGTAGTAAGAGTGAAAATTTTTTGTACCATTTTATACCTCTGTGGTTTGGACTGTGGGCATGGTCAAAGTTGAAAACTTGCAAAACTTTACTGTACCGTCTATTGCTGTTGGTAAACACTGTGAAGACCTATGTGCGGGAGATTTAACACAGGCCTTATGGGAAGGGGTTGCCCACCAACTACGCTCAGTCATGGACGCCCCATATACTTACTCATCACTCCTTTTCCAGTATAACTAACGCATAACGCAATTTTTTACTATTGTTCTGAATACACAACATAATAAATTAATAAATTCAATTAATGCAATATTAATTGAACAATTTCTAAAATCAAAATAGCGCGATAATTGTTTATTAAATATATTGTGTCTATTTAGAGGTTTTAGTGGTTGCTGAATCCAAATTTGACCACAAAACTACTTAAATATGCAGCGTAGTTAGTTAACTACGATTAACAATTAAGTACAATTAACTTTTCAAATCGTAAATAACGTCGATTTAGAGGTTTTAGTGGTTGCTGAATCCGAATTTCACAACCAAACTAGTTAAATATAAACCGTAGTTAGTTAACTACGATTAACAATTAAGTACAATTAACGTTCCAAATCGTACATAACGTGGACTTAGAGGTTTTAATAGTTGCTGAATCCAAATTTTACCAATAAACTAGTCAAATATGAACCGTAGTTAGTTAAATACGATCAACAATTAAAATCAATACACACCAACGTTCATATTTAAGTAGAGTGGTAAAATTCGGATTCAGCAACCATTAAAACCTCTAAATCGACGTTATGTACGATTATAAAAGTTAATTGTACTTAATTGTTAATCGTAGTTAACTAATTAATTAAGGTTAACTTTTTAATCATTTTAAAGGTCAAATTCAGATTCAGCGACCTCGAAAATGTTCAAATTAAAATTCTCTATTTTTTTTATATTTTTACCTTTGATTTGACCTGAGCTGACCTGTTGATATTTTGCCGATTTCTGAAAACTCGGGACACTTTTTTGCTGAAAATCACCCGAACTTGAAAATTAGCCATGGTTCAATCGGACGAACCTTATATCTCTGCGTAAAATAGATTCATTTTCAAATAAATTAAAAATTAATTTAAAAATTGAAAACAATAAAATTTGGGTCATTATTTATTGTGGTACAATTACTGAATATGTTAATTTTAAGTGTATTGCACGTTTCCATTTTTAAACACATGTTTTAATGACGTATAAGCGGAGGTTGATTTGGTTAAGACAGTGTGAGGTTGATCATGTTTTTCCCACATGTGGCCCCAGCCGTAGCTGTGCATGTGAAAAGTCCCGCACATAGGTCTTCACAGTGTTTACCAACGGTAATATGTTGCGAACATTTTGCTGTTATGTTTACGTTTCATTTGTTGCAGGCAACTGGAAGCTGTAATTCGCATCGCTGAATCGCTGGCTAAAATGCAGCTCCGTCCCTTTGCCACAGAAACGCACGTCGACGAGGCTCTGCGCCTCTTTCAAGTTTCCACACTCGAGGCGGCGAGTACTGGATCCCTTGCAGGTATTGTACATTTCATATGTACAAAATGTCGGTTGTACATTTCAGTGTACAGTTTGTAATATTAATTGTACATTATATTGTACAGAATGCTTTTTCTTGGCAAACATGTTTGCAACGTCGCAATTTTTTAACTCGGTCGTTTTACTTATTGTTAGGTTAGGTTAGGTTTCTGCTATTGTTAGGTTCTTAGTACATGTCATGCACTTTTATTGGCAAAATTATTGTACACATTACGTTTTTAAAGTTTGTGCTTGCTCGATTGCATTCTGAAATGTACAGAGCATTTTTTGTATTTTTTGTCTAGGTGTGGATGGCTTTACGACTACGGCTGATCAGGAAATGCTGGGTCGCCTCGAAGTGCAGCTCAAGCGACGCTTTGCCCTGGGTTCCCAAGTGGCTGAGCACACAATTATACGGGACTTTATGCGTCAAGTGAGTTAAAAAATGCACGGTATATTTTTAAAATTGGAATTTCATTTTTCATTGTATTTTTGTAAAGAAATACGAGGAGAGCGCCATCATGAAGGTGATCAACACTTGCGTTCGTCGTGAAGACTTCCTCCGCCTTCAACAAGGGAAACTTTTGTACCGTGTCAAGTGATTATTTGAGGAATAATTGAAAGTAATTGTAGAGTATGCGTAATTATAAGTAATCAGTATGTAAATTAACTTAATTACAACTAATTCAGAACCTTCTCAAAAACTATCAACAATAAACTAAACTACTTAAATATTACCTAAATACTGTTGGTCCAACTCTATCTTTACCACGCTCGGCGTGGAAAAACGGCGGCCCCGC